>SKCR01005033.1:0-64793 GCA_019454045.1 Zanthoxylum bungeanum | reverse complement strand
ATATGGATCGTTATACACAATATACTGTATACTACGCCTGATAAAGATTATATATTACTTAAAGAATATTTCTGGAGAATTGGATAGGCACAGTGTTTTGTTAGAAGCCAACCATGTCTTGTAAATCGGTAAGAATGTGGTACCGGGTACGCACGTGTTCGGATAGTCCGATGACCGTATTTACTGCCAACATATCCAGGGATCTCTTAGGTCGCTTTCCAAAGATTCACCAATGATATTTGACTTGAACAAAATTAATCTAGGAATAATTATAGAGAGAGAAAATTAATCTGGGATTAATCACGGCAAGAATTAAACTGGGATTAATAACAGAGAAAGAATTAATCTGGGATAATTGCGTCGAGAATTTATCTGGGATTAAATTCGTCGAGAAGAGAGAATGCGGTTAATTTGGAATTAATCGGTAAAATAAATTTAATAGTGAAATTGATTTTTTTATTTAATTTATTTAATTTGGCTAAAATAATATATTAGATATATTAATTGAAATTAGATTTCAACGCGTAATTAAAATTAGATTTTAATTCAAGCAAACGAATTAATTTAGAATTAATTCGTAAGCGACTTACGTAATAATATTGCGCGGGCATTATTATTTAATTAAATTGGATTTAATTAAGTCGTAACAGAAAATTCGTTTTATTCGGAATTAAACGAACCCGGGCCCGAGCGAAGTTGCGTGTTGGATTGTCCGACTTAAATTTGGAATTTGAAGTGGCCCACCAACTTACATCAATGTGTTTGACACTTGATGGAATTTGGTAATTGGTTGAGTAAAAGCTTGGGATTGCTTTTTCTACACTCAAACCAAATCCTACACACCAACCTAATATAAATTAACAAGTCAAAATTTGGAAGTTAGACTTACTATTCACTCTCTCCTCCAATTTCCTCTCTTGACCGAAACTTCAAGCTCTCTCCATGGAATTTTTATTTCAAAAATTCAAGCTTGCTAGCACATTTAGAGTCAAAAAAATGTGATAGGGAAACTCACCCATGAATTTGGAATTCAATTTGTAGGCTTGGAGCTTCTACACATCCATGGAAGTTTTGAATTTTCTCTACCAAGCATTGTGAGTATTTTCGCAACTCCTCTTGTTTATTCACACACAAATCACTCTTAGAGATCCTTGGCATGTTCTAGGAACACTAACAGTTACATACTATCATTATACAAGGATAAAAAAATATTAAATTAGTCCTGAAACATATGATGAATATTAAATTAGTCCTGAAACATATGATTCCCAATTCGAACGAACTTCATCGATCTCTTCTTAAAAATAAGCATTTTTTTCCATTGAACTGTAAATATAAAAATCAAGTTAGAGTTATATTTATATACATGAACCACATGCATTCATATGATACAAACCCGCTTGCAGTCTATGAGATCCGCTGACCCCACTTTAGTGGATCATATCCATCATGCTAGTCTCTTTAGTTTATGAACCACCTGATTGTTCATAAACATATGATTATGATCATTTTAGGTGTATAGATTATTACTTTAAGGACTTTATTTTATATATAAATCATATCAAACGTATTTAAACAAAGAGATTTATATAATAAATAATACCATTTTATTTACTAATATAAATTTACAAATACAAATACCGCTCCATTTTCCATTTTATTAGGAAATAATTTAATCCATGCCCGAGTTATAATAATGAAAGAAAAGGCAAGGGAACAAAGCTTGCCGTAGCATGGGAAAAACCAATTATAAGTTATGCTTGTGCACCAAATGGAAAAACCAATTAAAATAAGTGCCCATGCTCGTTGGTTTGCTTTTTAATGGATTTGATTTCAACTACTCATTTTATAATATATAAATATGGTCCCCATTTGATTTTTGGAATGTATATATTGTGTGACCTTAGCCTCCACAAAGTTGCTTTAGATGTAACGTTATATCACATGCGAATACTTGTTAATAATGAGCTACTATTTGACAACAGCTTATTGCCAATTATACAATTACATATTTCTTTCATTTTGCAAAAAGGGCATAACAATGTGCACATATATTTCCAACCAATGGGAATGACCCACTAACAAGAATGAATAAGAAATAAATTGTAAATTTCACTAAATTCAATTTATTTATTATTAGATATGGTAATCAATTGAAATTTTAATAAAGATTTTCTCATTTCTCGATTGGGTTTAGGATTTCTACTATCCCTACTTATGATTAAAAAATAAAAGATTTAATTGAAATGAAAATTATTAACCCATAATTTTCTTCTTTGAATTAAAAACAATACATGTTTTGTGACTGAAAATTAATTAATCACCTTCATCATTTTGTCAATTGAGAAAGATGAGTGGTCCTCTCCAAACCTAATCCTCTTCTTGCTGGCATTTGATGTTACAATCCATGGTGGGACAAGTGCCCAATGTTTGTTCACAATCATCATATCCTTCCCAGTAAATGTGATTACCATTAATTAATTGTGATTTAATCACAAGACTTGACATGTTTTGAATCATTAGTGATGAAGACTAAAAAACAAAAATGTTCTTGGTGGGTTGCAAAGTGCCGAATATTGGTGGAATTTAATAGGGAAAGATTAATTTCCTTTATTATTTAATATACTTGTGTTTGTTAAAAGTACATATTCGTAAGATGGATTTTGATGATGCAACACTTGAAGTTTTCGGCTCATATTAGCGAGACATTTCAAAAAGATGTCGAAGCACATTGGTGATGAAGAGTAATGAATGTGAAGACTAGCCACATATTGAAGAAAATCTTGTGTAGTCTTAGCTTAAGGCTCTATTTATAAAGTGAATTATTATCTAAGTTACTAAGCTCATAGGACACATACACATTCATATAGATACATTAGGGTCATGTGCAAAATTTTAAACCTTCAAATCCTGCATTTTGTAATGAGATCGGCATACCGGTCCCATACCGATCACTATACCGGTGGAACTGCTCTATTTGCAAGCTCTCTGGAACTAGCACGTATCATATCGATGTCATACTGGTCCAACATACCGGTCTATCTGGAGATTGAATAGCCAATGGAATCGGCATGCGCACCTATACCAGTGAGCCTAACTGTTGCATGCTTGTTGGAACCGGCAAGTACCATACCGGTCATCATATCGGTGTCCATACCAGTGAGCTAATATATTTGCATGGCTACTGAACCGAAAAGGACCAGATCGATCATCATATCAGTGTCCATACTGGTGTAATAATAGAATATTCAAACGGTAATATAGCCGTTGTCCTATCAAATCGGCATACCGGTGGCTGGAGACCGGCATACCCATCTCAGGTAGAACAGTTGGGGCAGTTTTCATTTTCTTTATAATTGAGCCCCAAATTTATTTTTACCATACTTAAACCTTCATATAATTTCTACTAAGGCAAAAACAGAGAGTTTATTAAAACTTCATCATCATACACTCTCATACATCAAGCTCACACATTACACCTTCATATTCATAGTAGTGAGCTTAGAACACTTGGGTAAGTAACTCACATCTAAATCTTCATTATCTTGTGAGTGCCCAAGTGATATTCGTAAGTTGCGTTGTCAACATAGTGGAAATCTTCAAGCGCAGCTTGGGGGAGTGGACATAGGCATTGTTGGCCGAACCACTATAAATCACAATGTTATTTTCATTATCCCTTAAACTTTTAATTATCGCAAGTTTACTTTCATATTTCTATATTAATTAGAAACTTGCTATTAGGAAATTTATTGTAATTGAGAAAATCAACCTAAGCTTAATTGGTAAAGCTACAAGCTTTGTAGCATAAAATCGACAAAGATTTTATTTCCGCATTATTAGGCAATAACCCAATTCACCCCCCTTTTTGGGTATATAAAGTTTGTGTTGTATTGCTTGTAGGTAATTTCAATTGGTATCAGAGCAAGGTATTCTCATCAATGACTCAACCGTCCGAGAATAGATCATGGCCTCTACAAGCAACTCATCAAATTTTGTCGAGGGATTCTCAACCACTAGACCTCCAATCTACAACAGAACCGATTTATAATTATTTGAAGATGAGGATGTTGAACTATGTTCTAGCGATTGATGTGAAATCTTTCAAAGTGATCACACTAGGTGTAAAAATGCCAATGAATAGGGATAACAATTGTGGTGACTGAATTCGGTCGAGGTCCACAATCGAGATTATCAATTTGTAGGGCGCGAGCGAATCCTGCAAAACAAGTAGAGCAAATAAGGAGCTTACTGCCCACCGGTGTGGTGGAGACCGTAGGCACTCTGACGCTCAAGTTAGCCTAAGCACTGATCAGTATAAAGTAAATAGACCAAGGCTTTTTAGGTACCTCAACCTTCGGTTGTATGCCGTGAGGGCGGTGTGTATTTGTCTTGCGTTGGTATTAGGGGTCGTTTGATTGAAGATGCCTCTTTGTTGTTTTACCTTCTTCTTTTATAGGTCTCTTGGTATCAAGTTCCACATCTGCCCGTTGGAGTCGTTATTAATGAGGGTTTAATTCATGTGTTTCATGTTCGATAACTAACGATCTTGTCTTCCTCTCGAAACTGTTGACTTCATGGTGGTATTCATGAATTCGGATTCTCTCTTGATTTCTGTAACGGGTGTCTGTTGGTCTTTTTTATTTTAACGGGCTTGGACCCTTGTGTGACGTCTCGTCTGTTGGACGTCTCTGTGGGCCCAGTCTGCTGATGGGTTTCTGTGTTGTGGTTGTGTAATGTCGTTTTTGCCACTGGGATCAATTTTGGCCCAAACAGATTGTCCCCTACTCTCTAAGTCTGGTAATCCTAGGCTTGGAGAGTACTCGGCATGTCGTATAGATCCAGTGGATGGCTCCGGACGTCCGAATCAGATAGTGGTCAGGAAAATAGATTGCTTGAATGTCGTGTAGTGTAGATAAATATCGTAGTCTTTACTTGACTCGATATGAGTAGTCAGAGGATTATCCTCGGTTGACTAGACTAGGTGGTAGCTTCGGGAGAAACATTATTAAGCATGTTGCGTAGGTAGTGAGAGTCCATATATAACCATTGACATGTCGTGTAGATTGGGAATATTCTTTGCCCAGACATGGCCCATGGGAGGTCTCTGGATGATTGGACCGGATTTTATGAGTATCTTTACTCGACACTGTTTGTACGAGACGAGTGAATACCGTATTTTGTTTAGACTCGACACGAGTAATTTGGGGAATGACCCTGGTTGACTGAACCGGGAAGTGGTTCAGGAGTGATTTCACTCGACATTGTCGTATGGGACGAGTGAATACCATAACTCTGATTTGACTCGACATGAGTTATCTGGGGGATGTCCCCTATCGACTGAACTGGGAGGTGGTTCATGAGTGATTTCACTCGACACTGTCGTATGGGACGAGTGAATTCAAAAACTCTTATTTGACTCGACAAGAGTCATCTGGGGGATGTCCCCTGTCGACTGAACCGGGAGGTGGTTCAGGAGTGATTTCACTCGACACTGTCGTATGGGACGAGTGAATACCAAAACTCTTATTTGACTCGACAAGAGTCATCTGGGGGATGTCCCCTGTCGACTGAACCGGGAGGTGGTTTAGGAGTGATTTCACTCGACACTGTCGTATGGCACGAGTGAATATCAAAACTCTTATTTGACTCGACAAGAATCATCTGGGGGATGTCCCCTGTCGACTGAACCGGGAAGTGGTTCAAGAGTGATTTCACTCGACACTGTCGTATGTGACAAGTGAATACCAAAACTCTTATTTGACTCGACAAGAGTCATCTGGGGGATGTCCCCTGTCGAATGAACCGGGAGGTGGTTCATGAGTGATTTCACTCGAGACTGTCGTATGGGACGAGTGAATATCAAAACTCTTATTTGACTCGACAAGAATCATCTGGGGGATGTCCCCTGTCGACTGAACCGGGAAGTGGTTCAAGAGTGATTTCACTCGACACTGTCGTATGGGACGAGTGAATACCAAAACTCTTATTTGACTCGACAAGAGTCATCTGGGGGATGTCCCCTGTCGACTGAACCGGAGGTGATTCAGGAGTGATTTCACTCGACACTGTCGTATGGGACGAGTGAATACCAAAACTCTTATTTGACTCGACAAGAGTCATCTGGGGGATGTCCCCTGTCGACTGAACCGCGAGGTGGTTCAGGAGTGATTTCACTCGACACTGTCGTATGGGACGAGTGAATATCAAAACTCTTTTGACTCGACGAGAATCACCATGGGAAGTCCCTGGTCGACGTTCTTAACACTTTAACTTTTTGATCTAGTTTGTTTCTGTCATTAATTGCAAACCCTAGCGCGGATTATGAGAAGTTTTTGGTAGGAATTTTGGTGCCAAATCAAGTAGGCGTGCATAAAAGGGCTGTGGGTGTTTCATTTTTCCTCATTTGGAAGTCGAGTAAGGAGAGCTCTCAGGTGTTTCTCAAGGTATTCTTCATTAACTTCCTCTTGTTCTTCAATTTCTTTAAGCACTCATAGCAATAATTCAAGCTGTTCTTAGGTAAATTTGGTTGTTTGATCTTTGGGTTAGTGTGATTAGTTTAAGAATTGTGTTTGTGGGTTTTGATCTTTAAGAGGTAGATTACTTGGGAGTTTAATTGATTATATGCTTGTTGTTTGGAGAATGTCGAGTGAGGAGTCTTTAGGCAGCTTAGGCGCCAAGATAGATAGTTATGTCGAATCATCAAGTGAGACCGAGGAGGATGTAGTGTACAAAGACTGGTCGTACGAGAAATTGATTGAGAGTGGAGTAGTTACCCTGGCCATGTCTCCTCGGGAGACTCCTACCGAGCCATACCACTAAGATCTTTGCCTGCAATTGAGGAGCCGAGTGACTTTCCTTGCACCAGTGAGCCCACCAACTTACTGTCCAGAAATCCTGCTAGTCGTATGACCGGGAAAATGTTGAGGGAACTAAGCTGTATGTATAGATTTCCTGATTCTCTAGAACTTCGGGTACCTTCGTCGACTGAAAGAATTGATTACAAGGTCCCGGGGTGGATGGGTTTTTACATTCGTCCGTTTCAGGTGGGATTGAGGTTTCCTATCCCGAGACTGGTCTGGGAAGTGTTAAACCACTTTGAAATTGCTCTGTCTCAATTGATGCCAAAGGCGGGAGGATCCTTCTGTCGATTGAGTGTTTAGCCTTCGAGTTGGGTGTACCCTTCGAGGTAAATGATGTTCTAGAGACATATTATTTAAAAGAGCACTTGAAGGAGAAAGGGAGATATACTATGATCCTTCGACAAAGAAAGAAGCATCTAGTTATTGGATTGCCGACTAATGATAGGGGAAATTGGCAGTCCTATTATTTCTTCGCAAAGGGTGAGGATATATTTGGTTTGACTGGGGCTGGTCGAATCCCAGAGTTTTGGTGTTTGTCGAGTGAGTGACGTTCTTTTCTAAGTTATAAGTTATAACTGTGTTTTGTGTTTTTCGAATAACCGAGGGTTTGTCGTTGCAGATCCTCTCCAAAACAGATCGTTCATCTCAACCGTACGTTCCACCTCAAACGTTGAAGTAATTCTATCTCTGTCGGACGACGTAAGGAATTGTAAGGCCATCTTAGCGGAGAAGAGATTAAGGGTGACTCCTTTGTGGAAGGAAATTTATCAGCGTGAAGGTAAAGTTTCAACCCTCTCTAACGACGTTTTGGCCGTGATAAACTGTAGGTGGTCGATTCAAAATTTGTATGGGGTGAATAAAAAATATCGAGAGCCCTTAAAAATTGAGGAATTTTCATGCGCAGAGGAGATGATGTCTGGTCCATTCACAGTAGCTTCACTCGACGAAATGAAGAGTCGAAAAAAGTCAAGGAAACTGAAGAAGAGAGAGCTAGAGGTTGAAAAAAAGCTGGCACCCAACTTTGGGAGGTAATTTCAAGTGGGGGTGTCGCAGAAAAAGTGAAGTCGACAGAGATTATTTCAACCGGGAAGAAAAGGAAGACTGTCGCCGAGGTGGAAACTGAAGAGGACTCTGACACCCTTATCTTGAAAGTTCCAAAAGAGTCGACCGCAATTTCTGACCCTTCAAGCATCGACTCATTCATTGAGGGACTTCTACTCAAGGGGATGAAGTGAGATTGGCACAAATTGGGCGGCGGAGGCCATGAAGAAAGCCATCGCTCTAAACTACCAAGTGAGTATCATCATTACTTTTTTTTTTTACTATTATGTGTCGAATGACGTTCTGATTTGAATGTTTTAGGCCCTGGAATGTAGCTTTTTCTTGCGGAAGAATGCTGAGTCCAACCAGGGAGGGTCAATGAGCTGGAGAAGACTTTATCAGTGGTAAAAAAGGAGTCGTCTGATTTGAAGTCTGGACTGCTTGCTTCGCAGAGGAAGGAAAAAGTTCTTGAGAGGGAGCTGAAGGAAGTGAAGGCTACCTTGAAGCTGGAAAAGGAAACTGCCGAAATAACAATTGAAGGTTACAAGGCGGGTTTTGAATTTGAAGAAGGAGAACGAGTCGCTTTTGGACCAAATGGAGGATATCGCCATTGACTCTATGATGAAGAATAGATATGACTTGATGAAAGAATTTATTGCTGGAAAACATGTTGAATGGAAGCCTGAGAAATGGATTAGTGAATATGAAAGGCGCGCCGCTGGTATCTCTTCGTCGACGGAAGAAGATGAAGTGGAAATAGGAACAGAAGTAGAGATGAGAAAGAAGAGGCTGAGCCAGATCCAACCAACGTAGAAGCCACGTGGAGATCGAGAAGGATAGAGAAGAAGAGAGGTAAATGTCGCACAAGCCACTGCCCATTCCGAACCCGTGAATGTGGAGAGTGAAGGAGACGTTCCTGTTAGCCTCCCAACAACGACCGATGTAGACGGAGCTAGTCTTTGAAGGCGAATTGTATAAGAATTAACTTGAACTTCTTTGTAAAGCTTGTATTTAGAATTGGTAGGATGGCACAAAGAGGTATTTTGAACCATTGGTGTTATGTTATATTGAAATGACGAATGGTTTGTTTATTTTGAATGTGAAGAATGGAGCGAGATTCCATTGTACAATTTTATTGCAATTTGTCGAACAACTTCTACAAATGTTTTTTTTTTTTACTAAAAGTATGATAACTCTAAAAAGTAGATTGGTAAAGAACTAATCGTCAAAACATAAATGTTACCGAACAAATCTTTTAAGGTGCACCGCGTTCCAGCTGTTGCGAACAGGATTCCCCTCCACGGTCTCTAACTTGTAGGCTCATTTCCCAACAACCTCAGCTATAAGATAAGGGCCTTCCCAATTAGGGCCCAACTTCCCATCTCCACCTTCTTTTGTGTTCTGGAACACTCTCCATAGGACCCAATCACCAGTGCGGAAAGTCATGGTCCTGACATTTTTGTCGAAATATCTAGCCATCCTCTATCAATAAGCGGCCAGTCGAATGAAAGCTGTATCCCTAGTCTCATCAATCGTGTCGAGATTGAAGTTTATCAGTTGTCGGTTGCTTTCTTCGTCGAGCCACTGGTATCATGGAGAAGGGATGACTTCTTCAGATGGAATTACTGCTTCCGTACCAAATGCCAATGAGAATGGAGTTTCGCCAGTTGAAGATCTCACGGTTGTTCGGTATGACCACAGGACTCCAGGTAATTCTTCCGCCCAAGCGCCCTTTGCCTTCTCCAACCTTTTCTTCATAGTGTTCAAAATCGTCTTATTGGGCGACTCTGCTTGTCCGTTCGCTTGTGGAAAGCATGGCGTCGAGAAGTTCAGTTTGATGCCCCAGTTCCTGCAGAAATTTTGAAAGTGACGGCTGATGAATTGTGATCCATTATCGGTCATAATTTCTCTTGGGATGCCGAACCGACATATGATATTCTTCCATACGAACGTTTGAGCTCCTTGTCGCGTATTCTGGCAAACGCTTCAGCTTGTATCCACTTCGAATAGTAATTCGTCATTACGAGCATGTAGACACGTTGGCCTGATGCGACTGGGAGTTTCCCAACAATATCCATCCCCCACTTCATGAACGGCCACAGAGATAAAATTGGGTTCAGCTTTTCTGGTGGTAGATGAGAAATCGGTGCGAATCTCTGGCACTTATCGCATTTCTTTGTGAATTCAGCGGAATCTAGTCTTATTGTCGGCCAGTAATATCCTGTCGAATGGGCTCGGAGAGCCAAACTTCTGCCGCCTGAGTGGTTCCCACATTCTCCTTCATGCAATTCAGTCAACACATGCTGAGCTTTGTCGTGTGTTAAGCATTTCAAGTATGGTCCCGAGAATGATCTCATTAACAGCTGACCTTCGAATACCACGAACCTTGCGGATTGTCTCTGTATCTTCCTTGTTTGCACTTTGTCTTCTAGAAGCAGGCCTTTTTGCAAATATTCAACGATCGGTGTCATCCAACTGTCGACTGAACTGATGGCGGCCACAAATGTCTCTTCCTTCCAGATTTCCGGCCAGCTCAAATATACTATAGGTATTGCTCGTGGTTTTTCACCTTCCAGAGTCGATCCGAGGGTCGCCAATGCATCTGCTTGGGAATTTTTGCTTCTTGGGACCTGGGTTATGGAAAATTTGTCGAACGTTGTTCGTATATCAGTTACCTTCTGTAAGTAAGAAGCCATTGTCTGACCCCTAGCATGATAAGATCCCTCGATTTGGTTGACAATCAACTGAGAGTCTGACGTCACTTCAATCTCCTTTGCTCCCAATTCCTTGGCCAATAATAATCATGTGATCAATGCTTCGTACTCGGCTTAATTGTTGGTTACTCTGAAACCGCATTTGACTGCCTGCTGCAGAACGTCGCCCGATGGGGTAGTGATTACCTGTTGGATAATATGACCCATAGAGTCACTATTTGTACAGATCATGGTGTTGTTGTACAAATTAACTATGTGACAAAGGAGATTGCACTCTTATCATTTGTGATTAGATCACCTTAGATGTATAAATGATGAGAGGTCCCTATGATTTGTTCCTGGACGGAGAATGATATGAGACAGTATCAGTCCACGTAGGATAAATCATTAAACATCCCTAGCCGGAGTATTATCGAGACAGGACATCGATAATGCGGAATAGGCTAGTATTGCACTTGTGCGCGTTGTGAGGGCACAACGGCATAGTTCTCATATATTTAAGTATTGGATACTTATGCAAGTGCGATAGGAGGTTTGTGTTTCACCGATGGTACGGGTACGGGAAACAGCTTCGCTCTGGATAGACCCCTCGGAATCCCATTGGTATTATGACTATGTGTCTATGGGAGTCCGACATCAGGGTAGGTGTATTTGGTCTTAACCTGAGACTTGCATCGCTAATGCTTACGACAATCAATATACTTTGGTTGAGGTCGTCTAGGACTCTAACCGGTTCTGTGTACGCCAATACTGGGTATATTGAGAATCGTAGAGTGTTGGGTGTGATGTCAAGACGGAAGTATCACTCCAGTCATAGTGGAGATGATGTCACGCAGGATACGGTATTAGTGCTCTTAAGTGATGCGCATCCAATCGTGATATTATGACTAGGTAATGAATATCCGATTATAGAGACTAGTTACCAGACATCCGATATGTGCTTCGGACGGGGCAGACACTTATCCAGCCCCAGCCCTAGCACGTGACTATCCGATACTGGACCGACATACGCAATACTTGGTATACTACGCTTGATATAGATCTTAATATTCTTAGATGAATATGACCGGAGATTTTGGTAGACATCGTGCTTTGGCTAGGAGCCGACCTTGTCTCGTAAATCGGTAGTAGAACGTAGTACTTGGTACGTGCGTGATTCGGATACTCCGACGACCGTATTTACTGCCAACTTATCCGGGGATCTCATGGGTCACTTCCCGATAATCCACTGATGACGCATAACTCGCACTCTTAAATAATCTGGGATTATATAGAAGAGAGAGAAAATAATCTAGGATTAATTAAGGAGATATTTTATCTAGGATAAAATATCGTCTATAGAGAGATAATGATTAATTTGGAATTAATCGATGAATTAATATATTCGAATATTAAACGAAATTGGATTTCGACGCGGAATTAAAATTAGATTTTAATTCGGGCGAACGAATTAATTTAGAATTAATTCGTTAGCGACGTGAATAGTGAATTCGCTAGGCGTAATCATTTAATTACGACGCGACGGAAAAATCGTTAATTTGGAATTAACGAACCCGAGCCCGAGTGTGATTGCGAGCGCATTCGTATTTTGAATTCGAGTGCGGCAACGCAAGTCAATCAAGCGTCAAATCATTCGTCACATCAAGTGTCAAATCAAATGTCACTTTGAGTGATGTGATTGATTGATGTGATTGATTGATTGATTGAAAAGACAACTAGTCACTTTGAGTGATGGTAGTTGTTGGAATAGTTGATGGTTGTTGGAAAGTTTGATTTGCTTTTGTATTTGACTTTTATATGTCAAATAATTGGTAAATCAAATTATTATTTTTTGGAAAAATATATAAGTGTATTAGATACACTTTTCAAAACAATTCAACACAATTCTCTTTCTCTCTTACTTCTCTTCTCTCACGCCCAAGGGCTCCAAAACAGCTCACTGGTTCTTCCAAAAAACGTGAGCAGTGGGAAGCAAAGAGTGGATGTTCATGGTGAAAATCCAAGTGCTAGCACACTTACGAGACTTGCGAAGGTGGTAGGGAGGTTCACCCATGAGCCGGGATCCGTTCGACGAAGCTTGGAGCTCCGTTTCGCAGCTCAAAAACAGAAGACGGAAGGCAGTGAACTGCACAACCAGTGAGCAGTCCACGCCCAATGCAGTGAGGTTTTTGAAATTTTGTTGCTTGTCGCGTCTCTCAACCGATCGATGTGAGTATTCCGCTACCTCCATTGATGTGTTCACACATGATTTTCATTGCTTGTTTGATCTTGGGACCTAGAATAAACCTAACAATGGCATCAAGAGCCTTAGGTTCAAGCATGAAAAATGTAGGGCTTAAAATTTGGGTAAATTTGTTTTGAGCATGATTCGAATAAATTGATTGTTTGAGTATGCTTATAACATGTCTAATTGCATTTTGGTGGACCAATTTGTTGAAAATTAATTTGGAATAATTTTCCCCAAAATATTGATGTTGGCCGAATTGAAAGGGAAATTTTAATTCTTGGAATTTTTTATTTTGATTCATTAGATGAATTAGAATCATTTAGGATGATGTTAATTTAAGGTCAATCGGATTGAATTTTGAATTGAACATAAATCCCTAATTTTTCCCCTTGGCCGAATTGGTGTATGCCCTTGAATGTCTTGGATTTTGATTTTATGAACATTGGATGTGTATGAAATCATTAGGGAAGTTAATACGTTGTCGATTGTGGGTTCGATTGGATTGAAACCGAATCGGACACAAAATAACCTTCCTTGGCCGAGACTAAAGAAGCATGTAATATGGGTTTGATTTTCATTAATGTGTTGGACATGTGATGATGATGATGAACATGATTAATTGGACTAATTTCATGTTTTGGAAATATTGATTTGGGTAATTAATCATGATATACACTTTAGGTAATTAAATTGCGAATTTGGAATTTGGTAATTTAATTATTTGAGGCCTTAAAATTGGATTTGGGCTATTAAAGTTGTTATTGGGCTTATTGGGCTTTGTTGTACAAAGTTGGGTTTAGGCCAAATGGATTGGATCCAATTGGGCCCAAAACCTTAACCATAAAGCCCAAATGCGACTAATGAACCTTTAAAGTTCAATTGGGCCTAATGGGCCAAGATTGATTTATGGGCTTATGGGGTAAATCTCGGATTGGACTTTGGTTATCGGTTTGACCCGAGTTGACCAAAAGTCCACGCCTTAAGAAATCAATTAAAAGCCCATTGGACTTTAATTGAATTGACGTTGGACGTTAATCGGTCTTTGAGACGCGTTACGATTAAATTTGGAATTTAAGTCGTTAAAGGTTTATTAAATAAAGTGTAATATTTAATTTGGAATTGAATAGTGAATTAGTATTAAATACATGTTAAATTGGATTTAATGATGTAGTTTAATTTAATTCAAGAATTCGTACTTTGAGTACTTATTCGCAAAAACGAGTTTGACTCGAGCAAAATCAAATCGTTGTTTGAACATTGGATGATCACATAATTATCAGATTAATTAATTTGATTAGATTGATTGATAGCATGCTTATGTGTGAATACGTGGTTGATGAATGAATAATGTATATCGGATGGATATTAGATGGGTGGGCAATTTTAGAAATTGTTGTAATAAATTTGATTTATTAAATTGGACCTGCGTGTCCAGCCTTATCACCTTTATTCTCTTTGTATTCTCTTCTCACCTATTCCCCTCAATGTAAATGAGGTTTCTTTAGAAGTGTAGTGTAACGGGTAGAAGTAGTACAAGTGCTAGCTTGAGTGAGAAAGGGAGAGTTTTGATCTAGGATCAATGTGTAAGTATCCATCCACATATCATTATTATTTTATTTCATACTCGTTTTATTATGTATTTAGAATGCATGTTTAAGGGTGTATGATGATGAGACCTTAACAAAGATAATTAAATTGGTAGCCAATTTGCACGCGAAAAACCCTCAACAAATATCATGCGTTTTTCCTTCCATTGAGTGATTCTTACTCAAGTCCGAGATTGGCATGGGTTGTTGGCCAAAGTCAAGCCCCTGTCCGTCGAAGATGTGTTTGAATCACGAAGCTTTGTTCCATATTGGTGTCTTGTCCAAGTTGTGGTTTGTTGGCCAAATTCAAGACCACTTCTTGTCCATCGACATTGATTACGACGCTTCCATGGTCAATGGGTCCGCGCTTGACTGGGATCATTAGGTTTGTTGTGCCAAAGCCAAGGCCTAGTTGATTCAGAGGAAAAAGGTTAGGGTATATATTGGATATATAGGCATATATGAGATATATGTTTCGGACTTGGATGTCCACCTACTGGATCTAGGAGTTGGATCATATCCAATTGATCTTCGAGATCTACCTAGTTAATTATCATACAATTTGTTGGCCAAAGTCAAGATTGTGTGATATTTAACGGGATCCTAGCCCACTAGGAAACACGGTTTCCCGAGTACTCGACAGAGGGTTAGAGACTTGCCGAAAAAATAGTGGGAGGCAAGAATTGAATTTGCAATATTCGTTCAATTACTCGCCATACGCGCTCAAACAAATATCATTCGTCGTAATATTAATGTTAGTTGGACTAATATTTAAATTGTTGTTTTTAATTAACAGTTGGACTGTATTATATTTGATTATATAATTGGATTATAGTAATCAATATATTTGAATTAATTGATTTCAATTTACAGTTGATTTTATAGTTAGACTATAGTAATCAATGTAATTGAGGTTAATTAATTTAGACTATATTTGATTATATAGTTAGACTATTATAATCATTATAATATATAGTACCACATATCGTTGATTAAATAGTTGGACTATTAGAATCAAGATTAAAATTGAAAGATTGGACATTTAAATATAATCTTGGATTAAAATATTTAAATGGTTTAATTTTCAAATTGGGAATTAAATTTCAGGATAGTCCTGGAAATAAATAATAAGTTATTCTATTTGATAGAATAACCTATTATGCCTAAGCCCAGAATCAAGCAAATAAGTAGAGCATAATCTTTGGAAGACTTATGTGATGATGACTTTAGTGCTTAATTCATAATACTTGACATAAATCTATGTTTAGATTTAAGAAGTATTAAAATTGCAATTAATAATTCTTGGAGAATAAATGACTAATCTCAAGGAGATAAAGTCAAATTTTGCAATTAAGCTAGTAGCGCAAGACGCACCTTACTTCAATATTCTAGAAACCCAAGGCTTGGCCAGAGGCTTCTGAAATATTGGAAAGGGCAAAGGCAAAATCATTATGATCTTCTGGGAAGATAAAGGACATATCCCAAAGTGACTGTCGTTTGGATATGGCAGACACGAAGGAATTAAAGAAAGGGCGAGGCTCTGACTTTAAAAATTATTTGTCAAAGTTATGTTCACTACTAGTATTAAAATTAGATTTTAAATACTTAGTGTGGTACATAAAATATATGTATTGATGTTCAGAATCCACTATGAGCTGGATACTGACTTCAAGCTGAGATTTCTCTACGAATCGGAAACGAGACTGTGGGACACAGAAACTGGGCGACGCATGCTGTCCCGGGCTCGCGGCCCGGTCGGGAGTACGGAGTAGCCACGGGGGACTAAACCGGAGAATAATGGAGTCGCCACCCGGTGTGAGCCGGGAAAATGAGATTTAAGGCCGCACTCACCCCTCGCAAGGGAAGACCTCAAACCATTGGGTTCGGAATGGTCCCTTACTTATGTCACTTGTAATGAAAGGATTTTCATAATAATTTAATCAAGCTTAAGTAACACTTATTTCCGAGAGTATCATGCTTCTAAATTCACATTTATAAAATAAAATATGCGCCTAAATATACATGTATTTCACATATAAGATTGCATGCTTAGAAGTACATTAAATCAACAAACAGACAATTTCATTGGCATGTTGTATTCATGGAAACGCAAGCGCATACTAACCACACAAGCACACATAAAAGCGAATCAATTGATGGCGAACATGTGATTTCATAGACATATCATAAACAAATAGTCATTACATGTCCATGCACAAATAAAAGAGTCAACTAAGTACATAATGCAAAAAGACGCTTAGAGATGCAATTAGGCATTAAAGTGAGCATGCTATGACGTGGTGCAAAAGAAGATAGATATAGATACAGACGCACATGTGATGAAAATGACTCAATTCATTGTATTCGCGTTCGTGTAGCGTTCGTAAACACGTTCGAACGGTAAACAGAAGGTTCGCGTCCGTATAGCGTTTGATAACGCGTTCGAACGGGACCAGACAGAAAACATGCGTTCGTGCGGCGTTTCGGAACGCGTTCGAACGGGTTATAGCAATGACCTCCAAAATGCAGTAAACAACACGACACATACATGAACATATGAATATATGACTTCTCATACATAACAACAGATAAAGGGGTGCGGCAAATCATTGTAGCAAAAGGTAGCTTTCAAGCATTTTCACCCCTTAAAGTTGAGGACCCTTGATCTCACTTGATAAGCCCATGCGCAATGCAATATGATGCATGAATTTTCAAAAAGACGTTATGAAGCGAATAACTAAATAAAAGAGGCGCGGCGAAGTACTGCCGTAAAGGTGGCCTTTTAGGCTCTTTGTCTCTCAAAGAGAGGACCTTTAGACCAACATACTAAGCCCATGCGCAATGTGATATGATGCATGGTCATGTAAGAAGACGTCATACTAAACAACAAGATAATGGGGGCGCGGTGAAGTACTGCCGTGAAGGTGGCCTTTTGGGGCTCTTTGTCTCTCAAAGAGAGGACCTTTAGACCAACATACTAAGCCCATGCGCGTCACATCACAATACATGAAATAAAGACAATAAAAGTGTAGGACTTCGTATGCCCAATTGAACGTACATTCAACCCAAACACACTTCGTCCGGCGCGGCGAAGTAGTGTCACAAAGGTGGCCTTTTAGGCTCTTCGTCTCTCAAAGAGAGGACCTTTGGACTAACTCACTAAGCCCATGCGCTCAATCACATCATACATACAAAAATAAAGACAATCATATCAAACTTAGTATGTCCGATTGAACGTATTTTGCATTCAACCGAACACACATCAACCGGCGCGGCAAAGCATCGTGGTAAAGGATTTTAACCCCTCCAAATAGGGGACCTTTAATCCGACTTACTAAGCCCATGCACTCGATTGCATCACAACATAAATAAATAACATGCGGAAATTAAAAGACGGAATAATAAAGTGCGAATAATCAAAATAACATAAAGCGAAATATGCGCCGTTTACTCAAGTGGTACGTGGAGTTGTATCCCAAGTACATACCGCACTACCGTCCATTCGGATTCGGCTACGGAATTTACGTCTGGGTTTCCATCCTATATACCACAAGAGACGACACTTCCATTCATCCGACATCCACAACAAACATCATATACACAACAAATGCAACAAATACAGAAAATATAATCAAAATAAATGACCAGAAATTAAATAGAAATAAGTGTGAAAAATACCCTCAGGTCTAACCTTTTTAGTTGTCCTCGGACTTGCGTTTCGCGGAGATCGGAAGGGATAAAAGCTCCTTACTTTTCCGGTTCACTAGCTTCGCGTTTTGGCTCGCTGTTCCACTGTTTTTTCCGCTGTTTCAGCTTCGTTTTGCTGCTGTTTTCTCGGTGTTTTCTGCTCACTGTTCAGGTTTATTAATGGACTGTTTTAGCTCGATTTTTGTCTCGGTTTGGGGTACTGTTTCAGGCAGTTCAGGGGGTATATTAGGCTGCTGTTTTGGCGATATTTTGTGACTATTTTGAACATTTTGGGTGCCTTTTATGCTACTGTTTTGATCGATTTTCCAGTGATTGACTTGGCAGTTTTGGGGGGGCTTGTGGCGTGAAATATGGGCTGCCACAGGGCTGTTACAGGTGACTACCCCAGGGTTATTTTTTGCTCACGGTTTTGTCGTTGTCTTAGGGCTATTTTGGGTATGTTTATTCTCGGTTTAGGGGCGTGTTGTGGCTTTGGTTTAGTTTGTGAAAGTGAGGCAATAACGTGTCAAAGGGGCTGAGTGTTGATGAAGGCAAGGTCGTGCTTTATGGCTAGGTGGCGTTGTGAGGCAAGAGTGATTGGGAGAGTAGAGTAGGGTTGTGTGGTACGCTGAAGGGTGAAGTTGAGGCAGTGGACTCTTAGGGGGCTGTGAGTGTTGTGATCGTGTGTGCTTTTGCTGAAGGATTTAATGTATTGTGATGGTTTGTGGAGTGATTGAGAGAGTAGAGTAGGGTTTCTTTTTTTTCTCTGTTTGTGCCGTGTATTGTGTGTCAATTAGGGTTGCAAAAAGTCATGTTTATATAGTTATCAATTAGGGTTTGCATGGTTTGTTAATAAGGAAATAAATCAATTTAGAATTATGTGTATATGATTGGAATATTTTAGGCAAGAGATAATTGTAATTTGGGTAGGAATTTCTTAAATTTGGTGAGTGTTTTAATTAAATTAAGAATTATTTTATTTTGATTGATTTTAATTTGGAAGTGAATTATTTAATTTTGGTATTGATTTTTGATTTTATTTGATTTAATTTTAATTGCAATTAATTTAATTTATTAATTTAATTGGTTTGTAATTTAGATTTAACATTTAATTCAATTAATTGATTATTTAATTTCAATTCAGTTTATATTTGTGAGTTAATTAATTTTAATTGTGAATTAATTTAATTAAGATTTTATTTTAATTAGTTTGTGAATTTAATTTAAAATTTGTGACATATATTTTAATGTTTTTAATTATTTTGATTTGTGACATATATTAATTATTTCTTGGATGTGATTAAATGGGCTTGGGCTAAGGTTAAGTTTTTTTTTAAAACGGAGATCCAACAGCGAACCTGAAGCTAAACAGGTGAACTAAATCCGACAAAACCGTCAATTCTTGACTCTTCCCTTCCGACGTCCGTTTCCCGCGATTTCCACGACTTAAAAGATAGTGCCTCCAAATGAGGCTCATCATCGGGTTTCACATGCAAAAATACAATGCCTACAGAGACGAAAGTCGCTGTTTCGACTGTAGATACCTAAGTTTAGGAACTACCCTTCGGGTGTGTACTTAAATTAGGAACTGTTATAATGTAACTAGTTGGACTAGTAACATTATCTCTATATCAGTGTTTAATCCGTTGCGGATAAACCTTTATATTCTAGAACACTAAAGTGTTTCATTATATAAAGATGATACTGAGATAAACACATTAGATGTGAGAAACAGTATTTATATTTTGAATATAATTAAAATCTCAAACATATAAAATGACAATAAATAGCTCAAATTGATTTGATCAATATAGACTTATTTGTGGCATTGTCGTCTGGGACACAATTAAATAAGACTCGTATATCCACACTTTTGAAGAGTGGGTACTAGGACTGTTTTGACTAATCAAATAAAGTCTACGAATCTAGTTTATTAGGTAAAGCACCTAAAACACTATTTACTTGGTAATAGTGAAAAAGCCACCGATCTGTTAGCCCTATTCATTGTGAAGATAGTGGGCCCATATCTAGCTAGGCTAGATGTGAACATGAATATTTCGTGACCTTAGCGGATGTGGCATCACGTTATGGTTATGTGTTTCTTTTGAAGAACACAAATCGAAAACTTTTAGAGTTTCGACACGAAGTAAACAAACAGATCGGCTATAGTATTACAACCGTCACGGTAAGACTGTAATGAAAATACTTAAGCATTAAGTTTCATACATACATGAAAGAGTATGGTATTCTTTCAGATGAGGACTCCTCCCGAGACACGTCAGTTTGACGTGTGTGTCCTTAAATTATGAGTCGCTCTGAGCTATCATTTCCTTCAACAGGATATGTGTTAACAGTGCAAAAACGTATTTAGAATAAGGTTCCATGAAAATCTGTTTGACAGATGTCATATAGGATATGGACAGGGAAGAAACAGGGTTTCACACTCCTGAAAATTTGGGTATGCCAGGCATAACGTTTGGATGATACCAAACTAGAACCCAAATTGGATAAGTGCCAATGTTGGTTGTCCTAAAGGAAACCATAAGTATAGTACTTATAAATCTCACATGAGAACAAAATAATTGTTACTCACCATGCGGTTTTTCCTAAGAGGAATACCGATATGCAGTGGTAAGTGGGAGGACAGTAAAACACGATGAAAATCGGGGTAATACTGTTCAAGGCACGAAGTCCGTAATGGAACACAAATAGTTCATCAAGGATGAAACTAAACCATTAATCTTCGAATACACAAGAACCGCGTAGATCGGACAGAATCAGAAAACAACCTGGGGTATGGGTTTCTGATGTAACCCCTTAAAGATGTAAATCTTGTGGAGGTATACCAACCGACTACGTTTTGAGGAAGTGATACGAGGTATCGACTCCCTATTATGGAAAAGTGCCATGAGTCTGAAATGGATTCCATGAATAACAACTATGTTTGGACACTAGTTGTTGTACCGCAAGGCATTGTGCCTGTTGGTACTGTAAACGTCTTCAAGGAAGACATACATGGATGGCAACATACCAACGTACAAAGCTAGGCTTGTGACGGAAAGGTATCGTTATCAGCATTATGTTAATAACGGTTCAACCTTTTACCTGTTGCCATGGTAAATCCATTTTGATGATGCTTGTTGATACTACATATTTCATTTATGAAATGTGTTAGTTAAAGATCAAAATCGCCTTCCTGAAAATGAAACCTTTTGGAGGATATTTTCAACATCCTGACGATTTTGTATAACCGAAAAACAAGGTTTGCGGGTATTCGATCCATGTTTGGATTAATGAAACCTTGGAATTGTCGTTTTGAAATAATCATAATGGTTTATGATTTGACTCAAACGAAATAAATCTTGTGTATATAAGAGGTTAGGGGAGAGGGCACTGACAATGAAATTCCCATATAGCAATTGGTGAAAGCTTGGCTTTCATAGAATTCTTTCAATAGAAATTCTCCGGTAGAATTCTGGGAGTAACAACCTTTATTCAAGGAATAAAGATCTACTGGGATAGATTTGGAGTTGTTAACACTCTCTGGGAAAATTGTACATTTTAAATGTACTTGATATGTGTCTCATACGCTTTGAGCATATGGAGTCATAATCAGGACAATCCAAGTGATAGTCACTGGATTGAAGTTAAGGACATCTATTAGTATCTTAGAGAACTAAAGATGTTGTCTAAAACTATGGAGAAGGAGAACTTGAAGTGACTGGGATCACTGCCGCAAGTTTCCAAACAGGTAAATACTGCGGTACTATAAAGTTTTAATAACGGGACAGTGAGCTGGAAATCTTCCGAGCAAGATACCGTTGCCGAATAAAACAACAAATGCGGATTATTGCTACAGCTGAGGCAGCAATAGAAGCCATTTGTGCGAAAATAAATCTAATTAGATTAGATATAGTTCTGTTAGCAGCTGAGCTAGGCGTCAACATAAGGCTAAAGAATTAAAGGTCTCATCGACGATCCAGATATATACTTCTATATTCATCTGATTCGTTCGGATCATACATCGTGGCGATGTGATGATCGTATAAATCGGTCAGACGATAATCATACAAATCCGCTGACGAAACCTTTCCTCAGCAATTTGAGCAAACCGTACATAGTTCGGTGTTCGACACTCGAGTGACTGGCTATGTGCCAATGGGAGATTGTTGGATAATATGACCCATAGCGTCACTATTGTACAGATCATGGTGTGTTGTTGTACAAATTAACTATGTGACAAAGGAGATTGCACTCTTATCATTTGTGATTAGATCACCTTAGATGTATAAAAATGATGAGAGGTCCTATGATTTGTTCCTGGACGGAGAATGATATGAGACAGTATCAGTCCACGTAGGATAAATCAGTCAAACATCCCTTAGCCGGAGTATTATCGAGACAGGACATCGATAATGCGGGAATAGGCTAGTAGGAACTTGTGCGCGTTGTGAGGGCACAACGGCATATTCTCATATATTTAAGTATTGGATACTTATGCAAGTGCGATAGGAGGTTTGTTGTTTAAGATGGTACGGGAAACAGCTTTCTGCTTGATGACCCTCGAATCCATTGGTATTATGAATGTGTCTATGGGAGTCCGACATCAGGGTAGGTTGTTGTTGTATTGGTCTTAACCTGAGACTGCATCGCTAATGCGACGACAATCAATATACTTGGTGGAGGTCGTCTAGGACTCTAACCGGTTTCTGTGTAGCCAATACTGTTGGAGTTTCTAGAGGTCCCAAGATCAAAACTCAAGCATGAATCATAAGCGAATACAACGATTAAGTGCGGAATACTTACATCGAGCGGTTGAGAGACGATTTGGCAACAAAAACGAACTGAAATTTTGCTCACTGCCCACTGCTCATGTGCGCCCACTGCAGCATTTGTGCTTCTGTTTTGCTCCATTTTGATCAAGAAAAACGAGCTCCAAGCTTCATCAAAACGTTCCTTGCTCATGGGTATACTTCCCTTATCACCTTGGCATGATCCCGGAGTGTGCTAGCACTCTTGTTTTGCCACAAAACACACTTGCTTCCCTCCATTCCTTTGTTCTGTTCGGCAGTTCACTGCCCCTTGAAAACCAGAAAATGGCGTGAGAGAAGAGAGGAGAAGAAGAGGAGAGAGTTTGCTTTTCAATTTCCTTTTCTTTTGTTTCAAAAAACGTAAGTCAAGAAAAGAAAAGCAATAATAATGTATCTAATACCAAAATGAATTTTTAAGATAAAAAACTCTTCAAAAAACGTGAAAAGTTTTCCCTCCAAAAGAAAATTCATCATATGCCATCATTACCTCACATTGAGAATAGAGACAATGTATCATCCCTCAAAGGTGTCTAGATACATCCATCATCTATTCGTGTCAAGTAATGAGATATCGCGATGTGATTTGCGGATCCTACCGTTTCAAAATACGAATGTGTCCGCAAACACTTTCGGGCCCAAATTCGCTAATTCCGAATTAACTAATTTCCGTCGCGACGAGAATTAAATAATTACGCCTAGCGGAATTATTATTCACGTCGCTAACGAATTAATTCTAAATTAATTCGCTCGCCCGAATTAAAATCTAATTTTAATTCCGCGTCGAAATCTAATTTCGTTTAATATATCAAATATATTAATTCCTCGATTAATTCCAAATCAATGTTTCTCTCTCTTCAATTGATATTTTATCCTAGATAAAGTGTCTCCGAAATTAATCCCAGATTAATTCTCTCTCTCATCATATTAATCCCAGATTAATATAAGTGCGAGTCATACGTCATCGGTGAATCTTTGGGAAGCGACCCATGAGATCCCCGGATATGTTGGCAGTAAATACGGTCGTCGGGTTATCCGAATCACGTACGTACCAAGTACTACGTTCTACCGATTTACGAGACAAGGTCGACTCCTAGCAAAGCACCAAGTCTTCCAATTCTCCGGACATATTCTCATAAGAATATTAAGATCTGTATCAAGCGTAGTATACGATTGTATTGTGCATATCGGCCCAGTATCGGATAGTCACGTGCTAGGCCTGGGGCTGGATAAGTGTCTGCCCCGTACGAAGCACATGTCGGATGTCTGGTAACTAGTCTCTATAATCGGATATACATGACCTTGTCATAATATCCCGATGGCCGCGCAGCACTTAAGAGCACTAATACCGTATCCTGCGTGACATCATCTCCAATATGACTGAAGTGATACTTCCGTCTTGACATCACACCCAATACTCTACGACTCTCTGATAAACCCAGAAGTGGTGTACTCAGAACCCGTTTAAAGTCCCCTACCACCAAAACCAAAGTTATCGATTATCGTAAGTATTAGCGATGCAAGTCTCAGGTTAAGACTATACACACCTACCTTGATTTCGGCCTCCCATAGACACATAGTCATAATACCAATGGGATTCCGAGGGTCTATCCAGAGCGAAGCTGTTTCCCGTACCATCGGTGAAACACGACCTCCTATCGCACTTGCATAAGTATCCAACACTTATATATATGAGAACTATGCCGTTGTGCCCTCACAACGCACACAAGTGCAATACTAGCCTATTCCGCATTATCGATGTCCAGTCTCGATAATACTACGGCTAGGGATATTTAATGATTAATCCTTCGTGGACTGATACTGTCTCATATCATCTCAATCCAGGAACTAATCATATGGACCTCTCTTCATTTATATATCTATGGTGATCTAATCACAAATGATGAGAGTGCAATTTCCTTGTACATAGTTAATTTGCTACAACAACACAATGATCTGTGCAAATAGTGACGCTATGGGTCATATTATCCAACAATCTCCCACTTGGCACATAGCGAGTCACTCAAGTGTCCTACACCTGAACTATGTACGGTTCGCTCAAATTGCTGAGGAAAGGTTTTCGTCAGCGGATTTTGTACGATCATCACATCGCCACGATGTATGATCCGAACGAATCAGATGATATAGAAGTATATATCTGGATCGTCGATGAGACCTTTAATTCCTTAGCCTGTGCTGACGCCTAGCTCAGCTGCTAAAGAACTATATCTAATCTAATTAGATTTATTTTCGATCCAAATGGCTTCTATTGCTGCCTCAGCTGCAGCAATAATCCGCATTCATTTGTTGTTTATTCGGCAACAGTTATCTTGCTCGGAATATTTCCAGCTCACTGTCCCGTTATTCAAACTTTATAGTACCGTAGTATTTAATTGTTTGGAAACTTGCAGTAGTGATCCCAGTCACTTCAAGTTCTCCTTCTCCATAGTTTAAGACAACATCTTTAGTTCTCTAAGATACTAACAGATGTCTTAACTTCAATCCAGTGACTATCACTTGGATTGACCCGATTGTGACTCCATATGCTCGAAGCGTATGAGACACCAATACAAGTACATTTTAAATGTACAATTTCCCAGAGAGTGTTAACAACTCCAAATCTATCCCAGTAGATCTTTATTCCTTGAATAAAGGTTGTTACTCCCCAGAATTCTACGGAGAATTTCTATTGAAAGAATATCCATGAAAGCCAAGCTTTCACCAATTGTTTTATGGGAATTTCATTGTCAGTGCCCTCTCCCACTAACCTCCTTATATACACAAGAATTATTTCGTTTTGAGTCAAATCATAAATCATTATGATTATTTCAAAACGACAGTTCCAAGAACCTTATGCTTGCTTCAATCCAAACATGGATCGAATAACCCGCAAACCTTGTTTGTTGGTTATACAAAATCGTCAGGATGTTCTAATCATCCTCCAAAAGGTTTCCTTTTCAGGAAAGCGATTTTGATCTGTAACTGACACATTTCATAAATGAAATATGCAGTTATCAACAAGCATCTTCAAAATGGATTATCATGGCAACAGTAAAAGGTTGAACCGTTATTTACACAATGTTGATAACGATACCTTTCCATCAAAAGCCCAGCTTTGTACGTTGGTATGTTGCCTTCCATGTATGTCTTCCTTGAAGACGTTTAATGTACCAATAGGCACAATGCCTTGTGGTACAACAACTAGTATCCAAAATAGTTGTTATACATGGAATCCATTTTGGACTCATGGCACTTTGCCAAAACAGGGAGTTGATACCTTGTATCATTTCCTCGTACGTAGTCGGTTGGTATTCCTCAATAAGATTTACATCTTTATGAGGTTAGATCAGAAACCCATACCCTAGGTTGTTTTCTGACTCTATCCGATCTACCCTGTTCTTGTGTATTCGAAGATTAATGGTATAGATTCATCATAGATGAACTATTTGTGTTCCATTAAGGACTTCGTGCCTTGAATAGTATTACTCCGATTTTCATCGAGTATCACTATCCTCCCACTGACCACTGCATATCGGTATTCCTCTCAGGAAAACCGCATGGTGAGCAACAATCATATTGTTCTCATGTGAGATTTACAAGTACTATACTTAAGGTTTCCCTTAGGATAACCTATATTGGCACTTATCCAATTTGGGTCTTTTAGTTTGGTATCATCCAAACGTTATGCCTGGCATACCCAAATTATCAGGAATGTGAAACCCCGTTTCTTTCCTGTTCATACCCTATATGATATCTGTCAAACAGATTTATATGGAACCTTATTCTAAATAAGTTTTGCACTGTTAATATATATCCTGTTTGAAGGAAATCATAGCTCAGAGCGACTCGTGATAAACCTTATCATGTCCAACAAAATTCGGTTTTAGTTCGGACACACCGTCTAACTGACGTGTCTCGAGGAGAGTCCTCATATGAAAGAATATTGTACTCTTTCATTTATGTATGAAACTTAATGCTTAAGTATTTTCATTACGGTCTTACCGCGATGGTATAATACTATAGCCGATCTGTTTGTATACTTCGTGTCGAAACTCAAAGTTTCGGATTTGTGTTCTTCAAAAGAAACACATAACCATAACGTGATGCCACATCCGTTAAGGTCACGAAATATTCATGTTCACATCTAGCCAAGCTAGATATGGGCCCACTTACTTCACCATGAATAGGGCTTACAGATCGGTGGCCTTTACACTATTACCTAGTAAATAGTATTTTAGGTACTTTACCTAGTAAACTAGAATCGTAGACCTTATTTGATTAGTCAAATCAGTCCTAGTACCCACTCTTCAAAAGTGTGGATATACGAGTCTCGTTTAATTGTGTCCCAGACAACAATGCCACAAATAAGTCTCTATTGATCAAATCAATATGAGCTATTTATTTGTCATTTTATATTTGAGATTTTATTTATATTCAAAATATAAATTCTGTTATTCACATCTAATGTGTTTATCTCGGTATCATATTTATATAATAAAACACTTAGTGTTCTAGAATATAAAGGTTTTATCCGCAACGGATTAAACACTGATATAGAGATAATGTCTCTAGTCAAACTAGTTACATTATAACAGTTCCTAATTTAAGTACATACCGAAGGGTAGTTCCTAAACTTAGGTATCCACGGTCGAAACAGCGACTTTCGTCCCGTTTCCGATTCGCAGAGAAATCTCGGCTTGAAGTCAGTATCCTGCTCATAGCGGATTCTGAACATCAATACATATATATTTTATGTACCACACTAAGTATTTAAAATCTAATTTCAATACTAGTAGTGAACATAACTTAGACAAATATATTTAAAGTCAGAGCCTCGCCCTTTCTTTAATTCCTTCGTGTCTTCCATATCCAAATGGTAGTCACTTCGGGATATGTCAATTATCATTTTCGATATTTCACAAACCTTTGGCCAAGCCTTGGGTTTTGGAATATGAAACGATGTGCACCTTGTGCTACATGCCCAATTGCAAACTTTGACTTTTCTCCACTAGAATGGTCAAATCAATTCTCAAGAATTATAATTGCAATTTTAATACTTTTAAATCTAAAGATAGATTTATTGTAAGTATATTAATTAAGCACTAGTCATCATCACATAAATCTTCCAAAGATTTTATGCTCTACTAATTGCTTAATTTTGGGTTTAGTAATAATAAGTTATTTTATCAATAAAGTAACTATTATTTATTCCCAATTGAAAATTAAATCATTTAAAATATTTTAATCCCAGATTATATTTTAAATATCCAACTTTTCAATTTCTTATCTTGATTACAATAGTCCAACTATTTAAACAACGATTAGTGGTACTATATATATTATAATGATTATAATAGTCCAACTATATAATCAAATATAATCCAAATTAATTAACCTCAATTACATTGATTACTATAATCCAATTATAAAATCAACTGTAAACTGAAATTAATTAATTCAAATATATTGATTAATATAATCCAATATATAATCAAGTATAATACAGTCCAACTGTTTATTAAAACAACAATTTAAATATTAGTCCAACTAACATTTAATCTAATGACGAAATAATTAAATGAGCGCGTATGGCGAGTAATTGAACGAATGTTGCAAATTCAATACTTGCCTCCCACTATTTTTCGTCGAGCCTCTAACCCTCTGTCGAGTACTCGGGAAACCGTGTTTCCTAGTGGGCTAGGATCCCGTTAAAGTATCATACAATCTTGACTTTGGTCAAACAAAAATTGTATGATAATTAACAAGGTAGATGTCGAAGATCAATTGGATCCCATCCAACTCCTAGATCCAGTAGGTGGACATCCAAGTCCGAAACATATATCTAATATATGCCTATATATCGAATATATACCCTACCCGTTTCCTCTGAATCAACTAGGCCTTGGCTTTGGCACAATAACAAACCTAGTGATCCCAGTCAAGCGCGTGGACCCATTGACAGGGAAGCTTCGTAATCAAATGTCTATGGACAAGAAGTGGTCTTGACTTTGGCCAAACAAACCACAACTTGGACACGACACCGATATATAACAAAGCCTCGTGATTAAAGCACATCTTTGACTGACAAGGGCTTGACTTTGGCCAAAACAACCCCTGACAATCTCCGATCTTGAGCAAGAATCACTCAATGGAAGGAAATGACGCATGATATATATGAGGGATTTTTCGCGTGCAAATTGGCTACCAATTTAATTATCTTTGTTAAGGTCTCATCATCATACACCCTTAAACATGCATTCTAAATACATAATAAAGCGTATATGAAAATAAATAATAATGATATGCGGATGGATACTTACACATTGATCCTAGATCAAATCTCTCCCTTTCTCACTCAAGCTAACACTTAGTATTACTTCTACCCGTTACACTACACTTCTAAAGAAACCTCATATACATAGAGGGGAATAGGTGAGAAGAGAATACAAGAGAACGAAGGTGAAAAGGCTGGACACGCAGGTCCAATTTAATAAATCAATTTATTACAACAATTTCCAAAATTGCCCACCCATCTAATATCCATCCGATATACATTATTCATGCAACTCAACCACGTATTCACTCATATAAGCATGCTATCAATCAATCAATCAAATTAATTAATCTGATAATTAGTGATCATCCAATGTTCAAACAACGATTTGATTTTGTTCGAGTCAAACTCGTTTTTGCGAATAAGTACTTAAAGTACAAATTCTAGAATTAAATTAAACTACACAATTAAATCCAATTAAATTTGTATTTAATTCTAATTCACTATTTAATTTCAAATTAAATATCACACTTTAATAAACCCTTTTGACTTAAATTCCAAATTTAATCGCTACGGGTCTCAAAGCCCGATTAATATCCAATATTAATTTAATTAAAGTCTAATGGGCTTTTAATTAATTTCTTAAGGCGTGGTCTTTTGGTCAACTCGGGTCAAACCCGCAACCAAAGTCCAATCCGGGATTTACCCCATAAGCCTTTAAATTAATTTTGGCCCATTAGGCCCAATTAAATTACAAAGGTCCATTAGTTGCATTTGGGCTTTATGGTTAAGGTTTTGGGCCCAATTGGATCCAATCCATTTGGCCTAAACCCAACTTGATAAAATCAAGCCCAATAGGCCCAATTACAACATTAGAAGCCCAAATCCAATTTAAGGCCTCAAATAATTAAATTACATAAATCCAATTTAACAATTTAATTACTTAAAGTGCATTACATGATTAATCAACTAAATCAACATTTCCAAAACACTAAATTAGTCCAATTAATCATACTCAATTTCATCATCACATGTCCAACACATTAAGATTAAAATCAAACTCATTACATGCTCACTTTGTTCTCGGCAATGAGGTTAATTACATGTCCGATTTGTTTCAATCCAATTAAAAACAATTCGACATTAAATCAATATACCCTAATGATTTTCAACACATCCAATGTTTCAAAAAATCAAAATTCACCAAGAACACAAAGGGGCATAACTCTCGGCCAACACATCAAAATTGGGGAAATTTGTTCCAAACAATATTTAATCAAATTGATCCAACCAATCATCAATTAAACAGTATTAAGCATACTTAATCATCCAATTTCATAATTGCATGCTCAATTTCATTTTACCCAATTTCAAGTTTCATGACATACTTTCAAAATTGGGGAAATTTGTTCCAAACAATATTTAATCAAATTGATCCAACCAATCATCAATTAAACATGTATTAAGCATACTTAATCATCCAATTTCATAATTGCATGCTCAAATCAATTTTACCCAATTTAAAGTTTCATGACATACTTGGCAATTTGGGGATTTTTCGTCCAAATCGAATTCAATCCAATTGATTCCGCAATCGACGTTAAATCATCATCCCGAATGATTTCCAACACTTCCAATTGTCAAAAATCAAAAATCCCAAGACATTAAAAATCATTAAAGTTTCGGCCAAGGTGAGTAATTTGGGGAAAAAAGATCCAATCATTTTTCTTCAAATTGACCATAATCAATCTTCAATTCAAACACAATTAAGCATACAAATCCATCCAATTTAATTTATCATGCTCAAATTCAAGTTTGCCCAAATTTTAGCCCTAACATTTTTCATGCTTTTAACCTAAGCTCTTGATGCCATTGTTGGAGTTTCTAGAGGTCCCAAGATCAAAACTCAAGCATGAATCATAAGCGAATACAACGATTTAAGTGCGGAATACTTACATCGAGCGGTTGAGAGACGATTTGGCAACAAAAACGAACTGAAATTTTGCTCACTGCCCACTGCTCATGTGCGCCCACTGCAGCAGTTTTGTGCTTCTGTTTTGCTCCATTTTGATCAAGAAAAACGAGCTCCAAGCTTCATCAAAACGTTCCTTGCTCATGGGTATACTTCCCTTATCACCTTGGCATGATCCCGGAGTGTGCTAGCACTCTTGTTTTGCCACAAAACACACTTGCTTCCCTCCATTTCCTTTGTTCTGTTCGGCAGTTCACTGCCCCTTGAAAACCAGAAAATGGCGTGAGAGAAGAGGGAGAAGAAGAGGAGAGAGTTGCCTTTTCAATTTCCTTTTCTTTTGTTTCAAAAAACGTAAATAAGAAAAAGAAAAGCAATAATAATGTATCAATACCAAAATGAATTTTTAAGATAAAAAATCTTCAAAAAAGTGAAAAGTTTTCCCTCCAAAAGAAAATTCATCATATGCCATCATTACCTCACATTGAGAATAGAGACAATGTATCATCCTCAAATGGTGTCTAGATACATCCATCATCTATTCGTGTCAAGTAATGAGATATCGCGATGTGTGTGATTGCGGATCCTACTCGTTTCAAAATACGAATGTGTCCGCAAACACTTTCGGGCCCAAATTCGCTAATTCCGAATTAACTAATTTCCGTCGCGACGAGAATTAAATAATTACGCCTAGCGGAATTATTATTCACGTCGCTAACGAATTAATTCTAAATTAATTCGCTCGCCCGAATTAAAATCTAATTTTAATTCCGCGTCGAAATCTAATTTCGTTTAATATATCAAATATATTAATTCCTCGATTAATTCCAAATCAATGTTTCTCTCTCTTCAATTGATATTTTATCCTAGATAAAGTGTCTCCGAAATTAATCCCAGATTAATTCTCTCTCTCATCATATTAATCCCAGATTAATATAAGTGCGAGTCATACGTCATCGGTGAATCTTTGGGAAGCGACCCATGAGATCCCGGATGTTGGCTGTGTAAGCAGTAAATACGGTCGTCGGGTTATCCGAATCACGTACGTACCAAGTACTACGTTCTACCGATTTACGAGACAAGGTCGACTCCTAGCAAAGCACCAAGTCTTCCAATTCTCCGGACATATTCTCATAAGAATATTAAGATCTGTATCAAGCGTAGTATATACGATTGTATTGTGCATATCGGCCCAGTATCGGATAGTCACGTGCTAGGCCTGGGGCTGGATAAGTGTCTGCCCCGTACGAAGCACATGTCGGATGTCTGGTAACTAGTCTCTATAATCGGATATACATGACCTTGTCATAATATCCCGATGGCCGCGCAGCACTTAAGAGCACTAATACCGTATCCTGCGTGACATCATCTCCAATATGACTGAAGTGATACTTCCGTCTTGACATCACACCCATACTCTACGACTCTCTGATAAACCCAGAAGTGGTGTACTCAGAACCTGTTTAAAGTCCCCTACCACCAAAACCAAAGTTTATCGATTATCGTAAGTATTAGCGATGCAAGTCTCAGGTTAAGACTATACACACCTACCTTGATTTCGGCCTCCCATAGACACATAGTCATAATACCAATGGGATTCCGAGGGGTCTATCCAGAGCGAAGCTGTTTCCCGTACCATCGGTGAAACACGACCTCCTATCGCACTTGCATAAGTATCCAACACTTATATATATGAGAACTATGCCGTTGTGCCCTCACAACGCACACAAGTGCAATACTAGCCTATTCCGCATTATCGATGTCCAGTCTCGATAATACTACGGCTAGGGATATTTAATGATTAATCCTTCGTGGACTGATACTGTCTCATATCATCTCAATCCAGGAACTAATCATATGGACCTCTCTTCATTTATATATCTATGGTGATCTAATCACAAATGATGAGAGTGCAATTTCCTTATTACATAGTCAATTTGCTACAACAACACAATGATCTGTGCAAATAGTGACGCTAAGGGTCATATTATCCAAAAAATACGGGTATAATTGAGAATCGTAGAGTGTTGTGGTGTGGTGTGATGTCAAGACGGAAGTATCACTCCAGTCATATTGGAGATGAGTCACGCAGGATACGGTATTAGTGCTTTAAGTGATGCGCATCCAATCGTGATATTATGACTAGGTCATGAATATTCGATTATAGAGACTAGTTACCAGACATCCGACATGTGCTTCGGATGGGGCAGACACTTATCCAGCCCCAGCCCTAGCACGTGACTATCCGATACTGGACCGACATACGCAATACTTGGTATACTACGCTTGATTAGATCTTAATATTCTTAGATGAATATGACCGGAGATTTGGTAGACATTGTGCTTTGCTAGGAGCCGACCTTGTCTCGTAAATCGGTAGAACGTAGTACTTGGTACGTGCGTGATTCGGATACTCCGACGACCGTATTTACTGCCAACTTATCAGGGGATCTCATGGGTCGCTTCCCGATAATCCACCGATGACGCATAACTCGCACTCTTAAATAATCTGGGATTATATAGAAGAGAGAGAAAATTAATCTAGATTAATTAAGGAGATATTTTATCTAGGATAAAATATCGTCTAGAGAGAGATAATGATTAATTTGGAATTAATCGATGAATTAATATATTCGATATATTAAACGAAATTGGATTTCGACGCGGAATTAAAATTAGATTTTAATTCGGGCGAACGAATTAATTTAGAATTAATTTGTTAGCGACGTGAATAGTGAATTCGCTAGAATTTGGAATTAACGAACCCGAGCCCGAGTGTGATTGCGAGCGCATTCGTATTTTGAATTCGAGTGCGGCAACGCAAGTCACATCAAGCGTCAAATCATTCGTCACATCAAGCGTCAAATCAAATGTCACTTTGAGTGATGTGATTGATTGATGTGATTGATTGATTGATTGAAAAGACAACTAGTCGCTTTGAGTGATGGTAGTTGTTGGAATAGTTGATGGTTGTTGGAAAGTTTGATTTGCTTTTGTATTTGACTTTTATATGTCAAATAATTGGTAAATCAAATTATTATTTTTTGGAAAAATATATAAGTGTATTAGATACACTTTTCAAAACAATTCAACACAATTCTCTTTCTCTCTTACTTCTCTTATCTCACGCCCAAGGGGCTCCAAAACAGCTCACTGGTTTCTTCCAAAAAACGTGAGCAGTGGGAAGCAAATAGTGGATGTTCATGGTGAAAATCCAAGTGCTAGCACACTTACGAGACTTGCGAAGGTGGTAGGGAGGTTCACCCATGAGCCGAGATCCGTTCGACGAAGCTTGGAGCTCCGTTTCGCAGCTCAAAAACAGAAGACGGAAGGCAGTGAACTGCACAACCAGTGAGCAGTCCACGCCCAATGCAGTGAGGTTTTTGAAATTTTGTTGCTTGCCGCGTCTCTCAACCGATCGATGTGAGTATTCCGCTACCTCCATTGATGTGTTCACACATGATTTTCATTGCTTGTTTGATCTTGGGACCTAGAATAAACCTAACATTACCATTCCAAGTCCGCATCTTTTTTTGTTACTTGATCTGTCAACCGCCAACTTCCAAGGACTTATCGGCTGAATGGAATTGATTTCAGCTTCGGCTGCAGCCATCATTCCGGGAGAAAAGTCGGCCATAAAATCGGCCAAAGCTTGTGATTTGATAGCCGTCCTGGGTTGGTAATCTATGTCGTGCTCCCCTAACTCAATTGCCCACTTCATCAATCTCCCAGATAACTCAGGTTTATGAAGAATGCTCCTCAAAGGGTACGTTGTGTAAACTGTGATCGCATGCCCTTGGAAATAGGGTCTGAGTTTCCTTGCGGCCGTGACAAGTGTGAAGACCAACTTCTGCATTAGCGGGTAGCGCGTCTCTGCTTCCAACAATGCTCTGCTTACATAGTAGACTGGTTGTTGACTCTCTGATTCTTCTCTTACAAAGACTCCACTGACCGCGTGCTCCGAAACTCCCAAATAAAGGTAGAGCCTCTCACAGTCGAGTGGTTTTGATAACAAGGGAGGTGAAGTCAAATACTGTTTGAGTTGCTTCAGTGCTTCCTCACAAGCAGGAGTCCATTCGAATTTACTCGCTTTTTTTAAAACTAAGAAGAATAAAAAGCTCTTATCGGTGGATTTAGAGATGAACCTGTTTAACGCCGCGATCCTCCCAGTCAGTCGCATGACATCCTTCGGGCTGGAAGGGGAAGGGATGTCGAGGATTGATCGAATCTGGTCTGGATTTGCTTCAATGCCTCGTCGAGTGACTACGTACCCCAAGAATTTTCCTGAAGCGACACCAAACGCACACTTAGTAGGATTCAATTTCATTCCGTACCTGTCCATGATGTCGAAAGCTTCTTCCAAATGGCTGAGATGTTGTTCTGATTTGACGGATTTCACCAACATCTCGTCAATATAGACTTCCATTGTCTTCCCTATTTGACGGTCGAACATCCTATTGACCATTCGCTGGTATGTTGCTCTTGCGTTTTTCAAGCCAAACTGCATGACTTTGTAACAGAATATTCCTCGACTTGTGACAAAAGGTGTCTTCTCTTGATCTTGAGGATGCATGAGGATCTGATTGTAGCCCGAATACGCATCCATGAAGCTTAATAACTCGTCCCCTGCAGTCGCATCCACCATCGAATCAATATGTGGTAAAGGAAACGAGTCCTTTGGAAAGGCTTTGTTCAAATCCGTGAAGTCGATGCAAACTCTCCACTTCCCATTCTTCTTTTTCACTACTACAACATTGGCAAGCCACTCGGGAAACTGCACTTCTCTAACCGCTCTGTTCTGTAGTAACTTCTGCACCTCTTCGTCAATGATCCGGTTTCTTTCTGGAGCGAACTTCCTTCTTTTCTGTCTGACAGATGTGTGGTCTGGATCCACATGCAATTCGTGAGTGATGAGCTCCGTGTCAACTCCAATCATATCTCTATGTGACCATGCGAATGTGTCGTGTCGTCTTTTCAAGAACTCTACCAGGTCGGCTCGCAGTTTCGGACCTAAACCCGCTCCAACCAAAGCCTTGTGATCTGTGAATTGAGGGTGAATCTGGACCTCGTCGAGCTTCTCAATATTTGGTAGAGAAGGCTCTGATGCACAAGGCCCAGACGGTAATTGCTATGCCGGATCAGCTTTAGCCTTCAAGGTAGTTTGGTAGCAACTTCTTGACGCCAATCGATCTCCCTTTATCTCCTGAAGCCCCCATTTAGTAGGGAATTTAATTACTGGTGATAGGTAGATGAAACGCCCTCATGTCGTGAATCCAGGGCCTGCCCATAATCAGATTGTAGGCCGAAGGGCTGTCCAATACCAGGAAAATAGTCATTTTATTGACTCCTGCAACATAAACTGGGAGCCGTATTTCCCCCATAGTGAATTTTTGTTCTCCACTAAAACTGATTAATACTGTCGTTCGCCTATTTATGTTATCCAACTCTGTACCCATGTAGTTAGAGCACTGGCGAAGATTATATTAGCTGAGGAGCCCGTGTCGACCAACACACGTTTGACCATGAAGTTTTCCACTTGTAGGGAAATGACCAGAGCGTCATGGTGAGGATTTAAATCGTGTGAATCCCCATCGTCTGGAAACCTGATTACCAAACCTGTGGTGATTCCCTCTACAAACATCAAGGTGTGAGAAGCGTTGGTGGCCAATGCCCTTGAATGCCTTTTAGCTGCTGAATAGGTAGCTCCACTAACTCCCGATCCTTCAGAAATAACATTAACAGTGTTATCAATCGGGGGTGGCGGGGTTGGAATTTCTCTCTGTCTGTCTCTTTCATCCCTTCGTGTCAATGTAGCCTTCCCCTTGTCCGTAAGCAAATCTTTCAAGAACCCCTTTTTTAGTAGTTCCAAAACTTCTAATCTCAAGGCAACACATTCCGCCGTTGTATGACCGTAGTCCATGTGGAACTCACACCATTTCCTAGTGTCCTTTTTGGATGAACTATCCCTAGACCGTGGAGGCCACTTTACTTCATTCCCCAATTTCTTTAGCACTGAGACCAATTCTCCTGGAGAAATCGTGAAATTGTAGTCCGGAAGCCGAGGCTTGCTTGCCGGTAGTTCCTCCATATTTTTATATGGCCTTGGTCGTCTGTCCACATTCTTGTAGAAGGGTTGACGTTCGTCATTACTTTGGTTCCTCCCTTCGGTTTGAGAGGGGAAGTCCATTTCGTGTCGCCTGGAAGCAACTGGCCTTCGGTCCACTCGTGCATTTGTTTCATCCACTCTTCTCTTGTTTCTTTTGTCTTCTTCCCACCTTATCTCTACCTGGGTTCGTGCCATGACCTGGTCCATTGTATAGCACCTGAATTTCGTCAATTTCTTGTAGAGCCCACTGTCATAAAGAAGTCCATTCCTGAAGGCTTCGATTGTTGTAGCCTGATGGAGATCCTGGATGTTTATTCTCTCACGGTTGAACCGGGCCACGTAGCTCCGTAATGATTCCCCTCTTCTCTGCTGTACAGACTTAAGGTCATCTGTTGTCCTTTCCAACTTGCACGAACTTGCAAAGTGCTGCACGAACTTATCTGCCAGTTCTTGGTAGGATTTGATTGATTTGTACGGAAGACTGATGAACCACGTCAAGGTCGGTCCCGCCAAAGTTTCTCCAAAGCACCTGCACATTCCAGCTCCCCACTGGCTCGGAGACAGGCCGGTCGACATCATCTTGAATTTATAATGTATGACGTGGTCGTCTGGATCTGTGGTCCCGTCATATAGCTTCATTTCAGGTGGGTTGAATTTCAATGGCAACTCAACTGCTACAATGATTCCTCGAAAGGGGTATCTGAAATTGCTCCGGCCCTACTTTTCCTGACTGGGAGCTTGACTCCTGGTAGTCGTGACATAATTGCTTCTTTGAATTCTACCATTTCTCTTCTGATAGAACTGGCCATTAGATGGGTCTGATCAACAAGAGGATCTGAGTGTAGTGTAGCTGAAGGGTGATTGCTATTTGGTTCGTCTGATATGGGTGGAACAGTTGGATTGCTTCGGTTACCTTCATTGCTGGTTTGGCCTTGAAGGTTATGCAGAGGGTCGGATGATAGGTGATCTAACTTTTGCTGTAAACTTTCATTGATATTTCGCATCGTGAGATTTTCTTCTTCCAGGTTTGTGAGTCGCTCTTGGAGCATGGCAATTTTTGCTCCTAGTGGATCTGGGATTTGTTCGTTGCTTGAGGCCATTCCTGATTATTTCGTTGATAAGTTCTACTTCTGGTCGATTCCCTCGTTTGGCCCACGGTGGGCGCCAAATTGTGGGACTGATTTCGGTCGAGGTCCACAATTAAGATTATCAATTTGTAGGGCGCGAGCGAATCCTGCAAAACAAGTAGAGCAAATATGAGCTTACTGCCCACCGGTGTGGTGGAGACCGTAGGCACTCCGACGCTCAAGTTAGCCTAAGCACTGATCAGTATAAAGTAAATAGACCAAGGCTTTTTAGGTACCTCAACCTTCGGTTGTATGGCGTGAGGGCGGTGTGTATTTGTCTTGCTTTGGTATTAGGGGCGTTTGATTGAAGATGCCTCTTTGTTATTTTCCTTCTTCTTTTATAGGTCTCTTGGTATCAAGTTTCCACATCTGCCCGTTGAGTCGTTATTAATGAGGGTTTAATTCAGGTGTTTCATGTTCGATAACTGACGATCTTGTCTTCATCTCGAAACTGTTGACTTCATGGTAGTATTCATGAATTCGGATTCTCTCTTGATTTCTGTAACGGGTGTCTGTTGGTCTTTTTTTATGTTTAACGGGCTTGGACCCTTGTGTGACGTCTTCGTCTGTGGACCCAGTCTGCTGATGGGCTTCTGGTCTTGCGGTGTAATGTCGTTTTTGCCCCTGGGGTCAATTTTGGCCCAAAAAACAATGGGTTGAGATTCCTAAGCCATTTTTGAATGGACCGATGAGGAATACAAGCAAGCCTCCATAAATACTAAGGCATTCAACAAACTTGTTTATGTTATTGATCAGAGTCAAATCAACAAGCTTCTTGATTTTGGAATGCATATGAATTGTGGAAGTCTTTGGAAATGGTCAATTAGGGCATAAGCCAACTGAAGGAGTAAAATCAACCGGTCATGTTAGAATTAGATAACTTCAAAATTGAAGCCGGTGAAGAAATTGAGCACATGATTTCGAGGTTTACAATGATCATAAATCAACTAAGTGATTTAGGGAAAATTATTGACCCAAACGATCAAGTGAAGAAAATTCTTAGGTCACTCCCTAAAGAATATATAAGTTATACTTCCTCCATCAAAGAAGCAAACGATATGAACACCTTGAAGTTAGATGACTTGGTGGGAAAATTGTTGGAGTATGAAATGGAAATAAAAGATGGACAAAAAGGAAGAAGATGAGAGCAAAATAAGAAAGAATCTAGCTCTAAAAGCAAGAAGAGGAGATGATGCTAGCTCTAGTGATCAAGAAGAAGATAGTGATGATGAGTTGGTACATTTGAACAATAAGAACAAGAAGTTCCTCAAATCCAAAAAGTTCAAAGGAAAATCAAGAATGGATGAGAAGAAAGAAGAAAAATGACCAAGAAAGCACAAGAAAAAATATTATGCTATGAGTGTGAAAAACCGAGTCATATAGCTACCGATTGCCCCTAAGAAAATTCAAGGGAAAATTCAAGAATAAGACAATGAAAGCACTTGGAGAGATATCGACTCAAACTCATCTGAGGAGGAAATATAAGAGAGAACCAATCTTGCCTTTATGGCAATCGAGGATGACGACTTCTTCTTTGAAAGTGAAGAAGAAAATGGGGAGTTTTGGGAATGGATCTTAACAAGAAATGCGAAATGATCCCAAAGACTCAAAAGAGATGAGGAAATAGCTCAACATGAAGAATATCTAAACTCAATCCTCAAAATGAATGAATTGGTGGATCCGTCACTTGATGACAATGGTAAAATATAAAATCCATATTTACGAAAATATTGGTATCGTTTCCTCCAACTTGTGTAAGTATGCTTACTTTAATTGTTATAAAATGGGTTTGAATTTGAAGCATACTAGTGATTAGGAAAATTGTATTTAAATTGATTTTTCATTTGGTATCATCTTATGCCTAAATCATAATTATTAATCTCTTTTAGTATCAAATTGGTATCACACAAGGCTAAATGGTTTTATTATATATGTGATTCCTTTGATTCATTAGCATTGAATATGCCTTGTCTTTGAATATTATTGGTTGAAAATGAAATGAATGGATATTGGCTTAATTTGAGTAATTTGATGAACTATGAATGAATTTTAAATTACATGGCAAATAGGATAAAATGTTAAGTGTGCATGTTAATAAACTTTCATATGTTTTATGCACATATTAATTGGTATCTCATTAAAGCTTAATTTTTACTTCTCCACTCTTTTTTATAATGTCAAAGGGGGAGAAATCATAGGAATGAGATTAAAACTTGTGTTACCCTCACCCTTATATTAAGGGGGAACAAATGTGTACGAATGTGTTTGTCTAAGTTTTATAGAATTATATTGGAGACACACTTTGAGGGGGAGCTAATATTGAGGGAGAGTAAAATCGTCAACTATTTGGACTCTCAAAGCTTCACAAGTTTTAAAGGTTGTCATCATCAAAAAAAGGGGAGATTGTTAGCGACATATTCGCAAGATGGATTTTGATGATGCAACACATGAAGTCTTCGACGCACATTAGCAAGACATTACAAAAAGATGTCAGAACACATTGGTGGTGAAAAACAATGAATGTGAAGACTACTCGCATATTGAAGAAAATCTTGTATAGTCGTAACTTAGGGCTCTATTTGTAAAGTGAATTATTTACCTAAGTCACTAAGCTCATAGGACACATGCACATTCATATAGATGTGTTAGGATCATGTGAAAAATATTTTAAACCTTCAAATCATGTATTTTGTACTGAGACCGACATACCGGTCCCATACCGGTAGACCTGAACTGTTTGTAAGCTCTCTGGAATCAGCACGAATCATACCGGTCTATCTGGAGATTACATAGCCACTGGAAACGACATACACCATACCGGTGAGCCTAACTGTTGCATGATTGCTGGAACCAGCAAGTACCATATCGGTCATCATACCGGTGAGCTAATATATTTTGCATGGCAACTGAACCGACAAGGACCATACCGGTGATATATTCAAATGTTCATATAGCCGTTTCCTTGCCGAACCGGCATATCGGTGTCTGGAGACCGACATACCGGTCTTAGACAGAGCAGTTGTGGCAGTTTTCATTTTCTCTATAAATTGAGCCCAAATTCGTTTTTGCCATACTTGAACCTTCATATAATTTATACTAAGGCAAAAACAGATAGTGTATTAAACCTTCATCATCATACACTCTCATACATCAAGCTCACACACTACACCTTCATATTCATAGTAGTGAGCTTATAATACTTGGGTAAGCAACTCACATCTTGAATCTTCATTATCTTTGTGAGTGCCCAAGTGATATTCGTAAATCTTTTTATTAAACACTTGAGGTTGTGAAATCTCTTTGTGAGTGAGTATATTCAAAAGGACGATTGTAAAGGTTTTTGAGTGAGCCTATATCTAAAACTCATTGTAAGAGGTTTGGAGTGAACCTAGTGTGTAAAACTATTGTTGCGGGTGAACCACAGAAAACTCGCTGTAAGTTGCGTTGTCAACATAGTGGAAATCTTCAAGCGCGGCTTGGGGGTGGACATAGGCATTTTTGACCGAACAGGTTCTAATTAGCGACGGAATTTTATTTCCATTTCTAATTTAGAGATGTAATTTTTTTCTCGCTAAATTTTGTCCCTAATTTCATAATCCGTTTCAATTCAGTCTCTATTCCGTCATTAAATTTTGAAACGGAATATTATCTCCATCGCTAAAACTGTAATTTCTTGTAGTGACCGCTATAAATCAGTGTTATTTTCTCTATTCCTTAAACTTTTAATTATCGCAAGTTTATTTTCATATTTACATATTAATTATAAACTTACTATTAGAGAATATATTGTAATTGAGAAAATTAACTTAAGCTTAATTGGTAAAGTTACAAACTTTGTAGCGTAAAATCGGCAAATATTTTTATCTCCTCATTATTAGGCAATAATCTAATTCACCCTCTTTTTGGGTATATAGAGTTGTGTATTGTATTGCTTATAGGTAATAGTCAGTAGATATGATCAAATTATTTTCATCTTATGTTGTAAAACGAATAGGAACAAGAGAGATTTTCCACATGAATGCTTTAGTTAATTGAAACCTTTTTACTTGCTCCTGCAGATGGGCAAAACTCATGTTAGTTTGTTAACCTCAAATATTTTTTTAAAATTCAAATTCAGATAGTTAAAATAACTATTTGAAAATTATTCGATCAAGTAATAAGCCTCTGGAGAACTTAAGAATCCGCTTTGATGTTTTCTTTAAGTTTATATTATGTCCGAAAATTATAATTTCATTGAAAATGGTATGTGCCAGTTTGCTAAAAAGGGCATGTGCCTGTGCAGATTTCTGAACCAAAAATGTAAAAGTAATGTGAAACATCAAGAGAAAGAAGAAAGGGAGAATGTGCTAACCCTCCTGTTGTTCGACAAAAAAATTGAAATCCTCGTGATATTTAAAAATTAAATAAATATCTCGTCTTTCAAAAATATTTTATCATAGTAAAGTTATCAGGTAGGGTTGACAAAAAATATGAAATCATAAATCTCAATCGGGATCCCCTCCTATTCAGTCCAAGATTCTCGATGATTTTTCGTACCGAATGAAAAGTTATCAGGTAGGGTTGACAGTAAAGTTAGCGCCATATTTCCCTGCAGTCGATAATATTTCAGTCAGTAATTGGTTAGAAATTATTTTAATATTTTTCGATCGGTAATTAGTAAATTTACGGATAAAAAATATTCATCGATAATTTTAGTAGGTAATTCCATATTTTCTTATAGTGTGAAAAAATAAAAGAAAATCATATTAGAGAGCTTTAATTTCACGTTCAGAAAATTCTTAGTTAAAATTTATAAATAACATTCAGTAAGACACTTGGAATACAACAATGTCATTCCAGCTAAGACTTAAATAATGTCACGAAAAAATCCTATTAAAATATTATGAGCTTCATGGCTCTAATGGGTTAACAGTTATGAACCATCAATACTGAGTCAAATATTATCATATAAGAAAAGAAAGCTGTCTCTTGCTATTTATTTACTTAAGAATCAAAGTTTCAGCATCAACTTGTCTGCATCATGTCCTATTATTATTGTCATTACCAATATTGAATTAGAAATGTGGGGCAGAATTCACCATCTGCATATTTTATGGGATTTGATATGTACGTACAAGGGTATCCTTACAGCTATGAAATTATGTAACATGAAATATAAATTAGTTTCATGCTTGCCACTTCCGGAAAATTTATCAAAATATGGGTGTCAATTAAATTTGTTTATTTCAGAAATTGGGATGTGTTTATAAAGAATTAGCACTCTTAAATTTTAAAACGTGTTTTGAGTGGGTTTAGAGACTATAGTAGGAACAAAATCTTCCGAGTTAGCCACCACTGAGTTGGGTCATTGGCCTCCCAAGAGGACAGTCTCTTGCAAGGGCTTCATAGACTTCTCAACAATTTTCACACAAATACTAGAAGCCCAGAAGATGGGAACTCATACTCTTTGAGTAGGAAAATGATGACAACTAAGCAAAGAAAGGAAACAGAGTTTAAAAATTTGAGTTCAGCAAAACACTTTTAATCATTTCTACTCTAATCCAATCTTCTTCTTGGCTGCCAAAAGGAGGTCATAAATCTTTTGAAACAGATTTGACCACCAAGCAGCTTCGGGCACTCTGCTTCAATGCTGAAATTTGCACATTTCACATAGGCATAGAACCAGCTATAATGTGGCACCACATCTCACCACTTCGTTTTCCATTCAAACAAATGTTCAAATTCAAAGAAATAAAAGTTGAAAGCTTTGGACAAGAAAGGAGAATGAAAAAGATGGCAGTTGGTCATATTTGAACCCATTAATGCTCCCTTTATTCTGAGTAATGATATCAATACACAAAGTGCACATAATATTATAAATAAATACTAAAAAACAAACTATCACTATATAGACAAAAAAATATTTTTGTCTTTTCCTGTTATGTGTAATTTAGTTTGCAATTTTATTTACATTTATCATTTTTCCTTTATTATAGGTGAAAATCTTGGAGACTGGTAACAATGATTCAAATGCCAGTGTCAACAGCAAAATCATTATTTTTTTTTGGAAAATGATAAGTGTACAAACTTTTATCCCAACTTTTCTCCCAACTCTCTCACTGTAGCTACAGTGAGCTACAGTAACTCACTGTAGCTCAGTGAGAGTTGGGAGAAAAGTTGGGATAAAGTTTGTAGATTTCCAATCTTTAATTAAAACCAATAAGGTAACAATTGAGATTGCACAATGTACATGCTTTTGCGATTCAGGGATGAATCGTAAGTTACAAATAAGAAAATATTATCAAAACCCGTCACTATAAGGTGTTCCAAAAGCTAATAATACACAATTAGCCTGCCCGGCACACACGGTTTTTGTTCTACAAGTTTAATGTGAGAAGCCTCTCTGCGAGGTGCTTGACTTGAACATAGACATTTTTGAGTCTATAAGGGTTGAGTGTGGATATGTAATATCAATAGATTATTACCGGGCCAGATAATTAGGTTCACTAGAGCCTAACAAAACCCAAAGTGAACTAAACATCCTCGACAGCTTAACGAGTTATTTAACTATGTACGTAAAAATTGATCTGAATTACCTTGAATTTTATGAGGTTTTAGGCGATACATGTTATATTATTCACTAAATTTGAAACTTCTTAATATTCAAAGATCTTATTTTTTTGTCAAATTTGACGGTGTCAATCGACTGCATAGTACCACCTCTTTGTTGATATCTTAACTCCAATAACATGGCCATATGAAACGCCCGCCCGAATTCCCTGTGCAGATTCAAAGGATTAAAAGCTGAAATAATCAATACATTTACAGCCAACTATGGTAGATAGAAGCAGAAGCAGAATTCAAAAGAGCCAAATATGTTCAAGTTGATATCAAAACAGAACCATTTTTAAGTACTAATTGAAGCTTCATAGATTGACCAACTTTCGCAGCTTACTCTACAATTACCAATGAACCAAAGAAAAAAAACACATGGAGACAACAATATCAAGACCAACTGAGGTAGGCAACAACAAGTAGGTCTGCTATAATATATTGAGTTTTTCCAACAAACCCCGAGGCCATCACCCTAAGGGTCCCAGAGGAATGGGATCAAGCAAAATGTCCTTGCGATAACCAGGTGGCTCTCTGCACGGTCTTCTTCGATATGGGACTGCGCCTGCCCGTGCATGGGTACTTCGTAAAGATGTTGGCATCAATGAATCTTGCCCCATGCCAACTAAACCTGAATGGGTAGAGAGTGTTGTCCGAGCTCTATGTGATATGGAGCCGAGCAGGGCTGGGTGAGCCATCCGTCCCCGAACTGAAGAGATTATACAAGATGAATGCCAACCCAAAAGAGTACAAGGGTTGGTATTACCTCTCCACCTATGACAGGGCTTCTCACATAATCACAAACCTCCCGGCCACCAACAAGAACTTCAAAGACAAATGATACTGGGCTGGGGGACATGGGGCAAACATTGGAAGTCTGTTGAAGAGGACGTCATATTCACAAATATTTTCCCAGTTTGAGATAACAACCCGTCCTCTATCTTACTTACTCTTCTTCTGTTCAAATTTTAACCTTCTGCTAACATTCCCAAGCCTTTTGTAGCATACTAGGGTGACCCTCCTAAGGTCCATCAAGGGACCCGGGCCAGGGTAAAGAAGGCTTTTCAGTACGGAGGCCATTATAGGGACCTTGTCGATCCATCGGCCTTTGCCGACTCGGGCCTTATCCCGGGCACTCCACCTCCCCAGTCCAGACAGACTGGTAATTTCTAACATACTAACCCATCATGCTTGATGTCTCGTTTTCTACTTCAGCCGTTTGACCCATCTCAATCTCTTCTCAATGTTCTAACACTTCTACTTGTGTTGCAGGCATGTTTGGAATAAAGCCCTTACAGGTTGCTCTAACAGTTCTCAATGGCATATCCGAGCAACAATTCCACTTAATTAGTCAAAAATTTATTGTTGGTTTGTGTGTATTTTTTTTAAAACAAAAAAAAAATCAATACAAAATAATTTTCTTACCTACAAAATAACAACAAAGCAAAAACAACATGTATATTTTTTTTTTACATAAAACAACAACACAACAATGAAATATAAAAATGAAAATTATCTAGTCAACTATCCCCTCTCCCTAACCAAATTGAGACATTGTCTCCAATGTCTGAATAAGAAGAAGTAGAGTTTAGAAGACACGCCTGGTTAGTGTGGAATTGACAATTGAATCTACGACTATTTAAAAGAAAAAAATTACATATTAAGATTCAGGTCCATTCTACGCTTCATGCCACGATCGTTATTAGACCAGTTCAACTTGTAAAGAATGGGGTCGATTTTTGGTTCATAAGCTAAAAGTTTTCAATTAATTCATTAGTTTTTCTTGCAGTTAGGACGATATCTTTTACCGGTTTCGAAATGAACCTAAGTCTTTTGGCATCCTCAAGAAATACTAAAAGAAAATCAAAAAATGATCAACATTAAGTAGTCCAATGGATTTTCGGTGAATGTTCAAGTTTGCCCATGACGCAATTGTGAATATTTCCTCCAATGTGCCTAGCCTACCTAGTAAAGCAATAAATGCGTCAGCATGATTAATCATTTCAGTAAGTCTTTCAGACACACCTGAGACAATGTATTCTTCTCCATTTGATTTTCCGATGAGGTTTCGTCTGCCAAAGGTTTTGGAATGATCCTCAAAACTTGACTGCAACCTTCTTGCACGGCCTTTGAAATACATCCCATCAATCCAAGATTGCTACCGCCATATATTAAGTGCATATTTCTTTTCGCCATAACTATACCCAATTCTTTTGCAGCTTCAATAAATTCTGGTTTAGTTCCAAGGCTAGTTTCACAAAACACACAGATATTAGTGACTCGTCGTCTTGAAGTTTTCTCCATTTTTGTTCACTCTCTTATCAGGGTGTGTCGAAGAGCGAAAATGACGAGCTGTGTTTATGGATCCTGAAAAATGGTGAGTAATAAAAGCACTAGTACCTGCAACATGACAATTGTCAGATGAACAATAAAATAAATTGTGAAAGTCAAAAAGTTTAGATACTGTCGGCAAAATTAAAGTTGAGGAAATCAAAACAGTAAAGGAAATCAAAGCAATAAATTGAAACAATATGTACTGGTAGTTGTGATCGTGGCTCACATCTTCCTCTGATTTTACGTCTAGTAACGGCTTGAACGCCCTCTATGGGTCAGGGATATGCTTCCCATCCAATTTTCTTATCAATTGGCAAATGAAGACTTTTAAAGTTAGATTCATGAGACTTTATTGTTGTCTTTCTTTTTGAAATTGTGCGTAAAAATTATGGATCATTCGATGAACATGTCCACTAGGATGCGTCTCAAGAGTCGGTGATATATTATCTAAAGACTCCTTACTCAAGCCATCTCTAATGAAATGAATTTTATCTTTCCGATTGACGGACACCATTCTTAAAGAACGACAACGAGTGTTGCATGTCGAAAGTGCATATTTATAGGAAACATCTAATTGTTTAGCTCTTCGTTTCTTAGCGTATGTGCTTTTCTCCAAACCAGGGTAAGAGATGAATGAATTAAGAAATTTAAGGATTCATGTTTTAATCAATTCTTTCTTGTAAAGGTTTAACATTTTTTTGGATGGTCAACGTGTCCTGACATTATCTTTGAAATTTATTTTGCGTGTGCATTTTAAAGGATTAATGTCTTTTACATCTTTTACAGTCCATCCAATTCCCTCTTTCTATTCTTTCAATACCCTTTTATGTTATTTCAACATATTTAACAACTTACCTTTTTGATCGCTTGTAAGAGAAGAAGAAATGACCACATGGTAAGTTTGTTTATTTCTAAGAAATGTATATTTCAATCCTTCAGGCAAAGTCTTTAATCCCAATTTGGGTGCTTCTTCATGTTTCTCTTCTTCAAGTATTCCTAGTTCCTCAAAATTTTATTTCCTTCCAACGTCTTCCAGTACCTATGTAGAATCAAGTAAAGAAAATTTGTTAGAAATATCTGAATCTAATTGCGTACTTGAGTTAAGAAAATTAGTTGTACAGATTTTCATAAGGTCAGATTCACTCCCCTGAATATGTTATTCCAAAATTGGTTTAATTAGTTCTATGTTCTCATTTTCACAATCCACATCGTATGATTTCTTGCACATATTAAGAACATTAAGCTCTAATGTCATATTGCAAAATGACAAATTCATGATTCTAATCCTGCAATTAATTAAAGCATTAGCTGTTGCTAAAAGTTGACGACCAAGTATTACAGGAACTAGTTTGTAACTATGTACTACATATTGTGTTTCTAAGACAGTAAAATCAATGGAAATATACGAATTTATCGACTTATAATAACATATTTTTCATAATTCCTTTCGGTACTTTAATTGATATATTGGCAAGTAAAATAGTAGTTGAAGTTGGTTTTTACTCTCCAATATTAAGTTGTTGGTAAACCGAAAATGGAAGGAAATTGACACTAGCTCCAAGATCAAGTAATGCATGTTCGATTTTATGATTTCCAATAATACAAGAAATAGTAGGACAACTGTAACATCCCCAATCTGGAAATATTACCGGAAGGGAATAGGCCATACTATCCCCCTAAGGCTCAAATTATCTAACTGTTCAATACTGTCAAACTCATTCCAAAAATAAGTTCATGCATAGGGTCCAATGCCCAATATAATACTCATAGAAATGCATCTCAAGTTTCCATATAATGAACTTAAATGTACTTTACATTACAAATCTGATGTTTGACACACTCAAAGACTGAAACCATGCAATATATATCATGCAACATTTACTTGACATTGACTATGCTGACTTCTGGACTCAATCTGGTGGACTCAACACCCAAGTGACTGCCAACAGTATCTGTCCTCTCGAGCTTGTCCTCTGGGAGATCCTGCAAAACAAAAAAACTGGGAGTGGGGGTTAGGTCGTTTGAACGACCTAATGAGTGGACAGTTCAAAACGAAACTGAAATACTTTATAAAAATCCATGGTTCTAAAACCAAAATCATTTCAAGAAATAGTATCTTCTGCTTTGAAACATTTTATAGGATTTCTCTAAGTCATGAGTTCTCTTGAGAAATCCTTTAATAAATAATTCTTTTTAAGGAATCATGTCTCGAAAGTATGTCTCTGAATCCATAAGATATAAGTCATGATTTTTCTTTTCAAAACCTTTATGAATATCAATCACAAAACATATGTAAAATCATATGTAAGAATATCATTGGTCATCATGTATAATAATCTCGTGGTCTTGGGGCGTTGTACGCATAGTCCCCCAAGCCACTAAACCAGTAAACAGTGGTGTTATCAGTACAACCAACCTGTGTCTGAAATCCGGGTCTAGGGGAGTTGTACTCACAATCCCCCTAGCCCAATACCTAGGATCTAGAGGCATCTGTCATCTCTAGTCATGTATCCAGTGTTTACACGTCTATATCTGATATCAATACTGATACCCATCAATACCATGTCCGTCAATTCCATATTCGTCAATTCCATATCTGAATCAAGTTACATCTAAGGTGGGTTTTTCCCCCATGCCTCCAAAATCATAAAATCATACCTTTGAAATCATTTTCATCATCAAAATATTAATATGAAACTAAGTTTTATCAAAGGCCTAAATCATAATTTCAACTCGCTTGAAATCAACAATTTCAAGTATAGGTTAATCAAATCAAGATATGTAAAATCATAGTCTGAAGACATAGTTAAAATTATGAAATAAATACTCCCAGATAAGAGGAAAATATCCACTCACAGTGCTATGACAATTCAGATGCGGTATGCGATGTAGGTGATTTCCGAGTATTCTAACGTCGATCTAAAGTCAAAACAACGTTAGTTTTCTTTCTTTATAACTCAGAATACTTTCATATCACATGAAAGAATACGCAATACATGGGCACTTAATCTACTGGAGTGTTGGAGATATCTATGGTATCTATGAATTTTACGGGCTTAGATTTGAAGTTGTACAAAGGCGGTAGTGGAAACTTATATTTCACTAATCGCTAGAAATTCACTGCTTAATATCTAACTTTGAAAATTCACTGTGATTAATTTGGGATGAATCTGGAGCTTAAATTTTACTAAAATGGTCCATAATGTATCTAGTTTACGTCAATTTTTACGGTTCTCAATTCTGATACCAGAAACTCAAGGTATGGACTGAAGTTCAGGGGCTGTACAACTAAAAAACTGGGCACTGGGGCAGCAGAACATCCGGATTCAAAAATTTAGTTCGGCTTCATCTAAAGTCTAATAATTTTGAATTTTGAATATGTTACTCTCTTATGTGTATAGTTTACCTAGAAATTTACATATCTTGATTTTGACTTCCATAACTCAAGTTATAAGTAAATCAATACAGGCTGTTCAGAATAGACAGAAACTAATGAAACTGCAAGGCAGTCAATTTTTAAAATTCAGTATAAATTCATATGTCATCCAAAAATTATGATTTTTGGATATATTGAATACTAATGTATCTAGTTCGTGTAAAAATTTACGGTGAGGCAAATAGAGGTCCAAAATGTATGTATTAACTGAAAAAATGAGAGTTATTCGAAATGCACTGCAGCCAAGCACTCTATGCCTAAGATCCTCACTTACTGTCCTATATCGTTTATTCAACTCAGCCATTTCTATCATGTATTTCCACACTTCAATTATACTTTATCATATATAAAACTCAATTCCCTACACTTACATCATGATTTGGCCAAGGATCTATCTTACCACTTTTGAACTTTCCAACTTAACAAAACTAGATTCATGGTTTTTCATCATGCAACAATTGAACCAACATAAATTGAAATAAAAATAGCCCTCCCCTTATCAACTAGGTGACACTCAGTCAGCCTCTTAAGGGAAAATAATATTTGGGCAATCAACACAACCATGCCCAATCCATATATATAAGATCATAAGATGCATAAATATGCTTGCTACTCACTACCTTTAAACTAAGATGTCAAAGTGAGAAACTAGGGTTCATGAATGACACTTTGGGGATTTTAAATTTTAAGCTCAAAACTGAAATTAGAAAGGGAAAGAAGATTATAACTCACTTTGCATGAGAAAGAAACTTAAGATCAACAATAATTGCATCCAAGCTTTTCTTCAGCTTTTCACGTTCTGGCAAAAATGAGAAGGATGATGAATAGTGGTTGAGGTTTTAAGGAAACGTAGGTTGTTATATATGTAAGTGGGCAGAATTTCTTTTATTTTTTTTATAATGCATATAATGAGATTTCTAGAGAAATCCCGAGTGCTACAGTAACAGCTGTATAATAATGCGTTTTATAACTTGTTTATGATCTAATTCTGGAAGAATGTTCAACATAAAAGTTGTAGGTCTCGGTCTTAGCTTTCCGATGATATAAAATGTATAAAAATCGGAGATCGTATGAAAAAGTTATATCCCAAATACTAAGAGCTGTTTGTATTGAATCTTATAATAAATTTCGTATCGGAACTTCGAGGAATTTGTCGAATGTCCAACTAGAAACTTTCATGAGCCCATACGTACTCTCACATTATTAAATATGAGGTATTATTTCATTCATGACTTGGAAATCTTCGAGAGAGTCGGGAATTACCGGGGTGTTACATTTTTCTCCCCCCTTAAATGAGATTCGTCCTCGAATCTCTATTAAGAACTGAAATTCTGGAATTTTGCCTTGAAACTCTGGATATTAAATATTTTACCACAAGTGGTTGAATTCACTCACTAGGCCATAGAATCTTAACAAACTTTTCCCTGCATAAATCGACATATAATACCAATACCAATATGACCATCTTCACACAAGCATTCCTCAATACTTCAACATTAAAACATAAGAATTTAACCCCCAATTATCACTCCAGCAACTTATAATAATAAAACATGTTATTATCAATTCAAATACAACCAATTTATTTCAATATAATTAAATCGCAATATCAAATTCCGTAGATTCAAATACATTCCAATATCTAGGGTTTCACATAGCCAACTCTGTTTTACCATGTATACCATACTACCCTGTGAAAATCTCCCATAAGATGTTATCAACCATGGAGTAATATGCCCATCCTGGTAAATTCCTGCTGAGTATTATATATTTCCCATCATACTTCATCCACCACCAAGTATTAAGGAATTCTATTTCAAAACCTCTAATTATTTCGACATTCTCTAACTCGATTATCCAAGTAAGTTATCAATTATACTCTAATGCTTATTAAGACTTTTCAGACGGCTATACTTAAGTCATATCTTCTTTATCCATACTATGCTCAACATCTTGTTTGATTACATTAACTACGATTTCCAAATTCTTCATTATTGTTTGAAGGAGAAACATCAGGAATCTTGGTAGGATATGTCCTTTATTCAAAAATAACAGCAACTACATTAATTCAGATTTTGAGTAAAAATAGGTATAGGAAACAAAATATAACAGTGAAGGTTACCTCATGGGACATATCAATTTGGCTGTAAGGCAAGAACATGATCATCTTCATATTGATGATATTTCCATTGTCTTTGGGCTCTATGAGACATAGGAATGTCACCGATGATGATTCGGGATTGGAGACTATTAGGAAACTTGATTTTACTATAGTCTTGGATAATACTCCTTGATGACTCTTCAATAGTAGTGAAGAGTTTCCAGTCTCTTTCAATGATATTACTTTCTAAACTTCGGCGAAATGAGTCTGTAAAAAGAGCACTAAGATCACATGTATGACGAAACTAAATCTCTTCTGGAAAATCCTCATATCCGTAATAGGCTCTAAGTTTTGGTCTCGAGGGCCAACTGGTAAGTCTCCAATTAGTGACTTGGTGTGATGGTATAATTCGAATCAGATGAATGGGGTGGAATATATATGAATAGTCATCTGTCCATTCTGGGGTAATGGTTTCGACCCATATAGTAATACTTTTGTGGCGTTTGTACCATCGATGCAAAATATTACTAACGAATGGGGAAAACTCACAAAGGTTGGCTTCCAAGATACTAGGACTATTAGGATGAGTTGGACTTGGTCCAAGAATAAATCCATTCAAGAACCCAAGTTCAAATAAAGTACCCAGACTCCATTGACAATGATCAAAGAATTCATGGCTTTTCATGAAAACTATGGAATGATATCCACAGTGAACAATTGCAGAATTATTTTTGTATTGTATCAAGCCATATGTTTTTCTATTCCAAATGGTTCGAAGAATAAAGCACCACCTCATAAATTTAGTAGGAATCCGATTCACTATATCCATTGTAATCTCTCTAGGTAACACGACAAATAGAGTTGTATATAGGAAATTATAAATATCCCTCCAAAGATCTTGAACATATTTGGATTCTATGACTGCTCGATCAATGACTGGCCATTTGTAAAGTTTTTTATATACCACTTTAGCTCTAGTAGCCTTTGGGCAGGGGCTAAGAATTCAAGCGTCTCTTTATAGAGAGAGTTATCGATATTTTCTTTATAAAAACACTTCCACAATATTCCTGCTTGATTTGAAAGGGTAACAAGTTTGCGGTGATAAGATGTAAAGCAAAAGGGTTAGGGCTCACACAATCTTCTTTTCAGCACCAGAAATCTCTAAAGGAGATGTATTTTTGCGTGATCTATCTCAAGTCTCTTTCTAATGGTTTCCCTATGAGGCAAACAACTAACTCGCCTACTGCACATTTTTATTTTTCCAATTATTGATATCTCATAAACTTTTTATGATAGATGATTGACACCAGCAGTTCACATCAAAACCACTTGTGGTGATTCGCTTAACTACTAATTATAATTGTACATACTAGTTACTTATGAATCTAAGATTCCATATTAGCTTATCAGATATTGACTCCCATCTAACTACATTTTTGTTTGAAACTACCAAAATTATTTCTTCCAACAATACTAAAAATTCATTTCTACAATAGGTCATGTTTTCCTTAAGTCCCAGTACACTCACAATACTAAAAATTCATTTCTAACTCGTTTATACTAATATCATGGAATCTCTTTGTAAGTCGATTTCCCTATATCTTGAAAATTACTTTCTTTATCTTCCTTAACCTCTTTTTTGAACTTTTACCTCATGTTTCTCATAATTTATGAGATTATTACTTTAAACTTAACCTTGTCTATATCGAATTCAACATTTTCATTCCTTACAGAATATAATCATATTACAATTTTGATCTAGATTCTCTTAGATTTCATGGTTCAACTATTCGGTTGTCTTGTGATTTGCCTATCGTTTAAGGTACACACCTTTACTTGTTCAATTCCTTATTGGTATCGAAGTTGGGGGGTATCTATATACCTTCCATAAGGATCCAAGGATGCACAATGCTATTATAACCCAAGTTTGAATGATAATCTAGTTAATAGACTACACACTGGCAATAGTAAAGACACTAAGAAAAAGATTTATCATTTACCCTGCTGGGGTCTACATCAGCTTCTTTACAATTATTTCTAGTTATATATTGGGAAAGGCTGGGACAAGCATCTTACGTCCCAACAGATAACGTCATCCTTGTCCTGGTTTTGGTATTCAATACCCTGGTAGTGTCTGTTGCTCACATAAGACAAGTGTGAAATGAACTCCATCAAACAGTTCTCTTACTGGAATCATCAAGGGGTTTTATATCTATATTACTTGGACCCAATCTAAATCAGATTTCTTAACGAAGATATCTAATCGGTTTTCTTTATGTCATTTATTTTATGTGCTTACGAGCCTGATTGGAACGTTTAAAATCTCTACGTCCCTTTTTTTATATCTCAAGTTCATTAGAACTCATACAATTAATCTTGATTACTTACTTCTCGTTTCTTCTGACTGCCCCTCGTTATTCGGGAAATTATCATATAATTACGTGATGCTGAAAATCTAGTGGATTAGCATGAAAGAGTTTCTAATAACTAAAGAATTATTACAAGAAGGGAATAAACATTAATTAGACCTACTCGATATTTTACTCTCGCTCAGGTTTACCACGTTCCTTTTACTCCTTTAAGTTCTGACACCTCTTATTATCTCACTATGTATCTATATTCCTTATTGTCTTCAGTTATTTTAAGTATCTACGCATCATTCTTTACTTCCTTATAGATTTCTCATCTCACTCCCTTGAGTGAACATTTCAAAACATCATTATTTTGTCTTATAACATGCCTTTACTTATGATAATGGGTAAGAATAACTATAGAAGAATTCTCAACTTGGATATAGAATATAATTGCTTTCATAAGGAAAAATATTCTAATAGCTTGGGAAAGCTTACTACCTGTTTATAGAGTTGAGGACGTACTCGAGGATCGGATACTGGAAAGGTAGTGCCTCGCATACGGATACTAGATTAGAAATGGATTAAGAATCGCACAACGAAATCAGATTTAAATTGGCTTATTCAAGTAAGCGCTATCATTCTGAAGGCATCGTACATATATCATGATGTATACGAGTTGATACGAGACTTCTAGGGTAGCCCATAATGCTTTCGGGTGAAACTGAAATGGGTAGAAATGAATTTAGGGAAATTTTTATCCTCGCGTCGCGTCGCAGGTTTAGGCGTGTCGCGACGCGTGCTATCCAGAAGCGTACCCCAACTTTTGCCTTGCGCGTCGTGACACAAGAACCCTGCGCGTCGTGACGCGTAACACACTAGAGGCGTACCTGGGAAAAATCCCAGATCGAGTCGCAACGCGGAGCGTTCTGCGTCGTGATTTGAGGCCAAAACTCAGGCCTTCACTTCATCATCTCTCACTTGATTATAACCAACACATCCCTCAAACATCCCACACAAGAAATCATTAACAACAAACATCCAAAACATCATTAACATCACTCTCAACAATGATTCACATCTAAAATTCACAAATTGGGGGTTTACCTTCAATAAAAAATTTCTTATCATTTAAATCATATCATCACACAAACAATTAACTCAACTAATCTCCAAATACAAACAATGTCATTTTTATTGCCTAAACCTATCCAATCTATCATTCATTCTTAATCTTGTTTCCAAAATCAAAAAAATTGGGGATTTCTTCTTCTTCTTCTTCGTTAGAAATTTTTATTTTAAAAATATTAGAAATTTTGAAACATGTGTAGAATTTTCTAGATAGGTCCCGAATCACTATTCATCTAAAATTTTGATCTGCATTTGTGACTCACTTCTGGTCCAAACTTGGAAAAATATTCAACGTAAAAGTTCTAGATCTTGCTCTCAGCTTTCCGACGATATATAATTCATAAAAATCAGAGTTCGTATAAGAAAGTTACGGCCCAAAAAAATATAAGTTATCCGAAGTGGAACATCGTATAGTTCGGTATCAGAACTTCATGGAATATCAATTGTCCCGCAAGTTCACTTCATGAGTGTGTATATGTTCAACGTAATCTATATTATGGATACTCATCCTAGAATAAAATAGTAGTTGAGGCTACCTGTCGATGAAATTACCGGTCGTTATAAATTCTCCCCCCTTAAATAGGATTCGTCCTTGAATCCTTTCTAGGGTCTAACTCGTGGGTTTGTCTTGGTTCGAGAATATCTTATCTTTTTTATCTTCCTCTCCGCTACTGATATACTTATTTTCCTTCTGGGTTTAAAACTTTTGGGAAGCTCTTGTCATACTAAAATTATTCTTACATGTCAATGAAATCTTATTTCTAAGCCTCTAACTATATTTGACCTTCTATATTTCAACAATCCACATGAATTATTGATTCCAAGATTTTACTATGTTTGTGGCCTTCCGCCCAACTTATCATAGTCTTTTTTGATTTGAAACCTCTATATTCCTTCATTATGTAATCCACTTAATGACTTTATAAGATATATTTTCCTACTCATCTTCTTGGCTCCAAATCTTAGCTGACTATTGATCTTTCTCTTTTCTACTTACTTAGTCCTCGTTTACTTGTGAGCTTCTCTCCTCGATTTTTCAAATATATATCCATTTATAGGTTTAGGACTTCTTAACTCATAACTAATATTTCCATGTACTCTTATTATTAATCAACGATTCCCATACTTAGAATATTTCTTCAAGGTAGTTCCCCTGGTAATGCTCCTCGTAAGTCTAATCTTGTGCATTTTATGCTAGAACTATGTACTTTTCTGCACTTTTTATTCCTATGCCGGTACAAGCACGGTTACTATTTTTTTTATGCTGACTATTCCTTAGTACTATTCTAAACTTGTCTTATCATTATACCCCTATATTATTATTTGTCCGGTATCTGAATTATTACTAGCCTTTCTCTTGATGTCTTTGCCTCATATCCGGCTTTATCCTAATAACTTAACTCATGTGATCTAATCTTCTGTCTTTTTATTCACATGGGTATCAACTTATATCATTCTCTGATTATGTTTATGGCTATCTCTTTTGCCTTCCATAAATGTTAGACTAGATCTTTCTCTCTTAATCATCTCTTATAGACTATCTTTCTCCTAAACCGTTTTATCTTTTCTCTTGCTCTGTCCTATTTCTGGGACTTGTCTGGCCTAAATCTCTGCTTCCTTATTCGAAGGATGTCGTCTTTCATATGACTCTAGTCATGTTTAACGCTGTTCTTTTACTTTTACATCCTAGTCACTATTTAACTAATACCTTCTCTCTTCATCGTTTCATCTAGATAACTCTTCTTCTAAATCTCTCACTTAGAAATATTTCTTCTTTTATTTTGTTCTTGCACTATATCTAAAGGTCTTATGTCTCGATCTTTTTTTAACAACTCATTCTATTGGTTCTGAGAATATCTTAAGACGAACGTCAAAGTCTATCTTGGTTGTTGTTGTTTAACGAGGGTTGGGAGGGTGGGAACTTATCTTGAGATATTTTTGTTTATGGTGATCTAGTGGCACATATTCTTCGTCTAGGAGCCTAGGATTCCCGTGTATATATGTCTGATGTCTTTTCTTACACTACGATACTATTGTTAAAACTTGTTTGGCTTACCTTTTCTAACCTAATACCTACTCATTTTCAACAATCGATCACTCCATATCTTCCACATCATTATTCTAGAGCCAGCTCCCTAACAACTCCTTCATACTGTCTCTTTACTTCTTCCTGTTAGTTTTCTGTTGCTTAACCCTCTGAAGTCGCTATTTTCTTTCTCTGAGTACTGCTATGCTTTCTTTGCTATTCTTCATAGGAGACTTGCTCTGCTATAAAGGTTTCTTTCTTGTCTTAGATCCTTGAACTCCTTATACCTTTACCTTCCTGAAGATTTTATAACCTTCAATTACTTAGGACACCTCATACTAAATCTTTGGTTCAGGGCTACTCTTTACCCAGTATTTCCTTCTCAATACCATGAGATTCTTTATAAGTTGTTTACCATATTCCTGAGAATCGTTTCCCCTAGTCTTTTCATATTTTTAAGTCTTTGCTTCTTTAAGGGTTCCTTAATCCAACGATGAATTCCAAACTTAGCTAACTTATTGTGGCTTCAAACCATTCTATCTCATGCTTCTTATTTATGTTTCATTGGACTCATCAATTTGTCTGTTCTTGCCATCTCGTGATTTATTTATCTGTTAACTTCTCTCCTTTACTGGTTTTTTCTCTTTGTTAGGCTATAAGTTAAAGAGTGAGCATATTCATTCCATAAGAATCTATAAGTACGCATTCTGTTTTACAATTAAACTCGGTGATGATCTAGTTAGGTGTTTGCATGATTTACTAGAATTAAGGTTTCTGGAAGGAAGGGTCATCATTCGTTCTACATGAGCATTATGGACTACTCATTGTCTTGGGCTTTCGCAACTACTATCAATTTTCTTCGCTACTATCTTCTCATTTTGTTAACTATATTCCTGAATGTACAGAATTTCCTTATTACCTTTCACATTTTTCTATATAACTTCCATATCTTAACTTTTGGTTCTTAATTGTACTACTAATGCTAGTGGTGACTGATACTTTCGGTTACTTCTAGATCTCCAATCTCCGTTCTTGCTATAAGTTTCAACTTTGACACTCTAATTTATTATCCTTACTGACACTCATATCACTCCCACGTGTCTCCAACCTCTCGAGTTTCATCCCTGTATGCTTTACGGATTTCTACTGACTTGGGCTGATCTATGGGTTCTACTACATTTGGTTTATCTGTGGACTCCAACTAGTCTTGCAAACCTCGCCCCGCCTTGCCTTAGTCTTTGGGTTACCTTGGGTTCTCTTCTTTATATCCTTAAAACTTCCTTGATTCTTCTTCTAGGTGGCCTGACTTCCAAGGTCTTTCCATTTCTTAAGATGGACTTCCGTTCGGTTTTTCTTACGGTCGCTTATATCTATGCTAATAGGAACAACTTTATATCTCGTCGGTTATTTCTTTATGTCTCGATGGGTTTCTATATCCTTATTCTGGTGTTCTATATCCTAATAGAGTCTATTGCTCATGTAGGGTAGGTATGAGATAGGCTCTGTCAGAACATCTTTTTTAACTGGTATCACTAAGCGGTTGCAAACTAGATAACATAGGGTCTTGTCCTCATCGAATCGCTTGGGGTAAGGTAACTAGTTGTTTTTGTTTATGACCTTTATTTATCTTTTTGAGGACCTGGGTCTGGGTTTGGGGATGTGGAGTTCTCTTCATCCTTCTTGGCATCTCAGTCTATTAGAATTCTCTACGACTATTCCTGATTTCTTACTTCTTTTGCCTTATGGTTATCCCTGGTTATTAGGGAACTCACTATTTATATGAGATGCTTAAGGACTATTGAGCATGCTTGGAAGAATATTTCTGAGGAGAAAAGGAATCTTGTTGAGAGGGAAGAAACTCCACTCAAGTCTACTCGATATTTTACTTTCGTTCAGGTTTTCTATTTTCTTCTTTATTACTAGTTCTAGTATTATCTTTTACTATCTAACTCTGTGTCTCTGGTTCTTACTACTATAGGTTCTAGCATTTTCTTACCTATCTGCTTCTGTACTTCTATCTCTATTTACTTATGATTGCTTAGATATCTACATTATATCTTTTACTTTTCTTTCTAACTTTTTCTTTCTCTTTCTATTTTCCTAGGTGGTACTCTTTGAACTTTACTAGCTCTTTCTGTCTCTCTATCTTTCTTTATCTTTGGCTATCTAAACATTTATACTTTCTCCCTTGCTTTCCCTTTGCTTCATATCATATTCCCCTAGATAACTTTTCTTAGATCATTACTGTTTAATTTCATAGCTCGCTCTGGACTTCTGGTAATAAGCCAGGATAACTGCAGGAGGATTCTTAACTTATATCTAGAGTGTCGTGTTCTCGTAAGGAATACTATTTGATTAATCTGGGAAGGCTTACTAACCTGTCTATAAAAATTTGACGACGTACTCAATGATCATATATTGGAGAGGTAGTGCCTTGCATACGAGTATCCCGAACATACTGCGTATACAAAACCCCAACACTCTACCCACTGCAGTCACTACTCTCTAGACCATGCTCTAATACCATTTTTGTAACATCCCCAATTCGGGAGATGTTACCGACAGGGGATAGACCGTACTAACCCCATAAGCCTTTCACTACGATAACCAATATTCAAATTCTATTACTCTTTTCTTTAATTAAATATTTATATCGTATATATGGGACCGTGGCCCAAACTTACAACTTAACATACAAACTTAACTCCAACAACTTTATACATAAATACATATGTTTATACAATGACTACACATAACTCAAGTACTAGTTAGTGACTTTTACCTGACTCTGACAGACTCCACTTGAACTTTTACTCTTTGACTTGGACTGGTGGGCCCCAAACCCTAGTGACTGCAACAGTATTTGTCCTCCGAGCTCGTCCTCCGAGAATACCTGTAAAACAAGGAAATTGGAAGTGGGGGTTCGATCATCGTACGATCTAAGTGAGTGGACGAAAGACTGAAAAATGATATAAAAACTTTTGGTTCTAAAACCAAAATTCCTGAAATATCTTTATATGAAAACTCTTTTATAAAAACGTCTTCTGAAATTTCTTTATAAAACTTAACCTTTCTGAAAACTGCTTTCTGAAAACTGTCTCTACAATCTTATCTCTGAAAATTCTTTTTCAGAAAATCTGATATCTAAAAAGTCTTTTTCTGAAAATCTGATGTATGAATACTGGTCTGTATCTGAAAAACTTGACGTATGAGAGCGTTACGTATCGCCGTCCCCATACGCCTAACTAGAGCAAGTAGTGTAAATCCTTGACTTTGGGGCGTTATGTATCGTCGTCCCCTAGAGCATGCCACTACTGTCCCTGAAATTGGTGGTCTTGGGGCGTTACGTATCGCCATCCCCCAAGCCACAAACTAGAACTGGGGGTTCTGATCTATGCTACCCTCCAAGCTCTAAAACTAAGGTCTATGGGCGTTATATATCGCCGTCCCCTAGCCCTGAACTAGGATCTGGGGGCGTTACGTATCGACGTCCCCCCAGTCCTCTACATGTGTACATGTTCTCTATCAGTCAATTCCAAACTGCATTAAGTTACATACTGGGGTGGGTTTTTCCCCCATGCCCCGAAAAATATAAAACTCAAGTTTTGGAAATATTTCTTTCACAAAACTTAAATCATGAAATTTTATGTAATAACTGAAATAAAAATGAGCTATAGCCTTAAAGCATAAAAAGTAAGTCTGTTGTAACAATAACAAAATGAATATCGATTTAAAAAGAGTAGTGTCCACTCATTGTTATCGGAATTTCGCTAGTCTTTCTTTACTTTTCTGGTGAAGCTTGTGGTTCCTGCGATGATCTATCATTGGATAAACTAGATTACAAATGGATTAAGAATCGCACTACGAAATCGGATTTAAATTGGCTTATTCAAGTAAGCATTATCACTATGAAGGCATCGTACTTATATCATGATGTAAACGAGTTGATACGGGACTTCTAGGGTAGCCCCTAACGCGTTCGGGTGAAACTGAAATGGTTAGAAACAAATTTAAAGTAATTTTTATCCTCGCGTCGTGACACAGGTTTGGGCGCATCGCAACGCGTGCTATCCAGAAGCGTACCCCAACTTTTACCTTGCGCGTCGCGATATAAGAACCCTACGCGTCGCGACGCGTAACACACTAGAGGCATACCTAGGAAAATTCCCAGATCGCGTCGAGATGCTAGGCCAAAACTCAGGCCTTCACTTCATCCTCTCTCACTTGATTATAACATCCCCCAAACATCCCACACAAGAAATCATCAACAACAAACATCTAAAACATCATTAATATCACTCTCAACAATGATTCACATCCAAAATTCACAAATTGGGGGTTTACGTTCAATAATCAATTTCATAACATTTAAACCATATCATCACACAAATAATTAACTTAACTAATCTCCAAATACAAACAATATCATTCTTATTGCCTAAACCCATCCAATCTATCATGTATTCTTAATCTTGTTTGCAAAATCAAATAAATTGGGGATTTCTAACAACTTTTTTTTTCTCATCACCAAATTTATATAAACATCAATTACCACAACTCAACAACATCATCAATCAACAAATCATCAAAATACCAAAATCCCAAAACTTGGGTTGAAGTTCCCTTACCTTCTTTCTCTTGTTGTTTCCTTCACCCTCCAAGTCCCCAAGGTTGCCAAGCTTTTTTTCTATTTCTTCTCTTCCTCTTCTTCTTCTTCTTCTCTCTTCTTCTTCTTCTTCTCTTCTTCTTCTCTTCTTCTTCTTCTTCTTCTTCTTTCTTCTTCTCACGTCCCTCTCTCTCTTTCTTTCTCACAATGTTGAACCAATATGAATAGTCCCCTTATATATAGTAGGGACTAATTTGACTAATTGGAAAAGTTTTGATTTTAAAAATATTAGAAATTTTGAGAGATGTGTAAAATTTTTTGGATAGGTCCCGAATCACTATTCATCCAAAATTATGATCTGTGTTTTTGACTCGCTTCTGATCTGAGTTTGGAAATATATTCAATGTGAAAGTTGTAGATCTCGATCTCAGATTTCCGACGATATATAATTTATAAACATTAGAGTTCGTACGAGAACGTTATGGTATAAAAACAATAGGCTATCTGAAGTGGAACATCGTATAGTTCAGTATCAGAACTTCGAGGAATATCAATTGTCCCCCAAGGTCACTTCATGAGTGCGTATATGTTCAATATAATCTATATTATGGATACTCGTCCCAAAATAAAATAGTAGTTGAGGCTACCGGTCGATAAAATTACCGGTCGTTACATAAACTCATCATACGATTTCTCATACACAAGTACATTAACGACAAACACTGTTTTATCATCAGAACAATCATACACATACGTATATACACCAAACATATAAATATACTTATTACTTTGAATTCAGATACCATAGCCTTTAACAATCTTCATGTCTTTTACTTATCAATCAAATACACTTAGTTTTCAGAATTCTTATCAGAAACATCCATGTACAAAAACTTACCAGTTAAGACATCCATTCATAAACACATCCATTCACACATGTACTTTACCCATTCAAAGGAGCTTAGCTTATACCAATTCAGAAATCATAATTTGTTCCATTTACCGATTCTGTATACCCAACCTATACATATCTTAAACATCATATGTATATACAAATACATGTTTATATATTTATACATGTGCTTATACATATACTTATACATACTCATACATTCACATACACGTATACATATCATTACCGATTCTTACACTTTCATACATCCATAAATACACATAAACATTAGGCTCATTTCATATCATATCAATAACAAAGATTCATACCTGTGGTGGTCAATTATCTTAACCATACGTAATCACAAACTTTGTTCTTAAGAATATCCCTTAACTATCCTCGTCTTATCCTAAACACTTCAACCATTTATACACACACACCCACACACATATATAAACACAATTCAACATTCAACTACTCAATGTAGACTTGGCCGGCGGTTCGGTTCGGTTTCAAACTAGAATCGGAACCGGAACCAGAACGGAATGGTTCGGTTCGGTTTCGGTTCCGGTTCCATTCGGTTTTTTTTTTAGTTTATTGAAAATAAAAAATTTGAGATTGATAAATTAATATAATTTAAAATTATGAATTTGAATTTATATAATAAACTTAAATTACATAATTACATTATATTACATATAAAATTCTTATCAAAAAAATTAAAAAAATTTATTAAATTAAAGAGCTTAAACTTAAATTTTTAAAAACTTAAGTTGCCTACGTATCCTCAGGGGTGAGAGGAATCAAAGCTCACGTAGTTCCATTACATTTTAAAGATATTTCCCCATTGTAATTTTACAATTATTTAATTATCAATCATCATTAGTGCCTGTTGATCCTTCACCTCCAGTTCCGCTTGCACTTGC